>JAOYNN010015807.1:0-12983 GCA_025770095.1 Goniobranchus kuniei | reverse complement strand
CAGATACGTATAAGTTCAGCTTCTTTCCAAGAACAATAGCTCAATGGAACAAATTAAACAACATATTAGACCGAGATAACGAAAGTGTCGAGAGATTCAGAAGTGCCTTGCAGGATTAGGAATTGTTATGGAACAACTTGTAAAAATTCACGGATATGGGCAATATTTGCCTTTTGCAAATTACCAGCAGTAAACAGTAAACAGACAGTTAGAAAGATAAACAGAAAGCAGACAGTGCTTTGATGTGACCTATAAACTCCGTTGTTTTACTGGCATCCACGTCTTGCTTGATTTCTCTTTTACAAAATTATTAATGGTTAGCTAGAAAAAATTGTGAACACACCGACACTTTGCGTTGGACAGCAAGTTGACAGAGATCTAGTTCAAGGTCGCATTACGTCGTGCAATTCTAAGCGAGAGAGTGGGAAGAAACATCGGAACTAATTGTATTGCTCCTAGCTAGCGGGATACTAGTGATAACTTGCGAGAATCGCTCTTAGTATGGCTTCCCCCTATAGCTTATCACTCACATTTCTTCTCGTTCTCACACAGTATAGCTTTCTCATCGTTTGTTTAATTCTATGTAACTAAGATAATTTCTGAGTGGTCAAGTCCATTGAATGCGGCAGTGTGCTATGCTATGTTGTAGTCCTTCGCAATGTGAAAGCTACAAAGGTGACTACAGGTTGAGTGAGGGCTTCTTTCATAATAGGACCACTGCTAGTACTCCCCATGCAGCTGTAAAAGCCAGCTAAGGATTGATTGATAGCTTGTTCTTCTCTCATCTGTCTTCTTCTCTCTTTTGTGTCCTCAAAGGGTGGAGTTTTACTGGGAGAGGGAAGTGGCTATCCCCCATTTGTGTGTATTGCATGACTCTTGCTTTCTAGGTAGACCGACTACTTTTGTACATAAGGGGCGGTAGAAAATCCTGGGTGGTTATTGTAGCGCACAGTTTGGGGTTAGATCGCCATCATTAATTGGTTAATTTTGTTGCAGAGATGTTGGTTTTTTTTTCTGTAAATCATCTCTCCATGTAGCTTTTTGATTACCTTACATCGTTACATAATGTGCTTGTTTTTTTATTTTAAAAGCCTGTTTCCCTTTTTGGCAACTTCTTTTCCCTACCTGAATATCTTTTCTACTACATGTACTTCATTCTGTTCTCTCTCTTACTTTTGGCTAGACTCTCATCTGATTTTTTCCTTGGGTGCTGAGATGACCTTTGTAGTCGAAAAGAGCTGTATAACACCAAACAAACAAAAAATCAGTCTCTCATTAGTCTTCCATATTTTGTCAGGCTTTGTTTTGTCACCTTTGAAAGGCAGGGATTTTGCAGTGTGAGGAAGAAAGGCAATTCAGTTCAGTGACCATCCACCATTTGTGTACATTATATAACTTCTTAAAAATATCATCATGGTAACTTGCTACATGTACAGTGGACTCCACTTAGTACAACATTGTCGGGACTGTCAGTATTATGTTGTATTAAATGAATGTCATATTATACATAACATTAGAGAATAAGAGGAAAATAGTCATAAACTACATGTATATGTTATAACATTCACACAAAAAGTGTAGTCGGCGTACTTATGCGCTAGTGTGTTATACGGCTTACTATGTTTATGTTACACTCAGTTCAACCCTACTTATCGGCTAGCAGATGTATTCATTGATGGTTATTTTTTCCCTACAGTCATTGACTCTGTCCGAATTGGGATGCCTTATTAAGCAAAATTGGCAACATTGATGTCATATTAATCAGTACTTCCTCACTAAGGATAAATTAGGAAGAAATCAGGACTTTGAAATTTTGTCGTTTAAAGCAGAATGTCGTTTTATCCGATGTTGTAGTAAGTGGATCCCACTATATCTAAATGAATGAAGTGCTTTTGTGCAAAATGGGTGTCAGAAAATCTAGGGTGGTTATTGCAATGCACACTTTGTTGTTTGGTGGCCAGTGTGGGCATTGTTAATTTATGTATCAGTTGCTTATTTTTAGAGGGATGATACTTTTTTGTTTTGTTTTTTTAAAACCTGTAAATGACATCTCCATTGTGTTACTACTCATTTATCAGTATAATATGTATTATACATGTACTAACTGTTCATTTTTATGCTGCTTTTCCTTTTTTGGGAAAATCTTTTCCCTTTTGAAAACCTATTTCTGCCACTTATGTTCTCTCTTTTACTCCCAACTATCCAAGCATCCTGTATTTTAGCTGGGTGCTGAAGTAACCCAACACTAACAATCATAGGAGTCAAAAAAGAGTCATAAAACACAAATCAAACCTACCAACCTGAACAAAACCCCCCCCCAACATCCTGTATTTTTTTCCTTGCTACTGTCGTAGATGTAGATTTAGTGTTGTCTGGTTTTGGTGGTGGGAGATACTTACCTATTTACTGCTTGCTTCTCATTGTACTCAACATTTTTTTCATATTGCTTTGAAAATGTAGATGCTGAAGCATTGACTATTTCCATTTGATTGTAGTATTAAAGTAATTACATATTATGACTTATCATACTACAGTGGTCTCTGCTTAACATCCACATCTTCGGGAGACGGAGAAATGTGGATGTAAGTCGGATGTGGATGTAAGACGAAGGGCAAAGGAGCGGCCTATTTACCCATGTAGAATGCACAATTCTAAAGAAAAGGCATGGCTAATGTCATTGTGAGCTGTGAGCAGATTAAGTACTGTTTGACTTATCTGTCAGTTGTTGTCCAGGCGAATAAAATTTGGTTATGGTGATGGACAATGAAATGAACAAGCAACAATGTAACATGGCTACATTCAGTGGGTGGGCAAGGCAGGACAGGACGGTGTCAAAATTTTGCCTTCTTTTGTTTGGACGAAGAACTGGCGGCATCTCTTCACACTGGCCAGAGCTTGTAAACGTATAGGCTAATTAATCACTGGCCAGATGGTTAGCATTATGCTTACCCCAGCATTCTGAAAAGAGTTACGCTTATCAATGGGGGGGGGGGGGGGGTCTCGACTGGTGTCATCGCTTACCTGTTGTCTATATGAATGGTTTGTGGTGTGAGATGGTAACAAGCATTTTCTTTTGTAGTGGACAGGCATGTCTGAAATGTGGGCCCTACAGGCTATCAATCTTTTTTTTTTTTTTCCTTTCAGGAGGGAAAATGTAATTAAAATTTCTCCCAAAATGTGGATGTTAGATGAAGTGATGGGGAAAATGTGGGTGTTAGAGGGGTAATTTTTATAGAAAAAATTACGTATCTGGAGAAATGTGGATGTTAGGCGGATGTGGATGTTAAGCGGGGACCACTGTACCAGTAAATTGTATTTCAGTTTGGGTTAGATTTAGAGTGGAGAAAAGGTTTTCGAGCTAGTTTTTGGTACTGGTACTCCCTATGCGAGGTGGCCTGGTAGCTCAGTTGGTAGAGCGGCTGACTGCCATGCGAGGTGGCCTGAGTTCGACCCCCAGCCAGGCAGTGGTTTTTTTCGGGGCCCCCTGTTCATCTAGCAGTATGAATGGGTAGCTAGTTCTTTCTAGACTTGGCGGAAGTAAAGTCGGCGTGGAAAGCAATGGCAAACTACCACATTATACCGTATGCCTAGTATAATTAGGGCTCTACCCCTAATTCCCCTATACTTATTCGTGGGTTCGGGACTAACTTTACTCCCCATGCATGCAGTAAAAGCCAGCCAAGGGTTTAGTGAGAGCTTGTTCTCTCTCGTTTGTCTTCTCTCTTTTGTGTCCTCAGAAGGCAGGATTTTGCTGGGAGAGGGAAGGAAGTATTATTTGGTGGCTATCTAACCATTCATTGTGTAGATTGGCTAATGATTGGTTATACGAATCCACTAATAAATCCAGTCCACCCATGATAACGTCATAAAAACACGCAACGCACAACAAAGCATGGTGATGGCCTGTTCATCTTTTCTCATTCCCGGTATGACACTATCGCAAGGCTGTACTATCTGTGATAGATCATTAGCATTGCATCATAAGCATTACCTGTATGAAGAGAGCGTAAATGGTGACCACAAACAAAAATAAAGAAATTTTGGGAGTTGTATTAGATGGATCTCTCACAGATATAGTAGTCACAGCACTTTATTGATTGATTCTGTCTGAAACTGTAAGTGTTAGGTTTATCATAATGTGGGCCAATGTTTATAATTAGTTTGTGTATCTTCACGTTTCATGAATGTTTGAAAGTATTAAAATGAGATACATTATAAATATATCATGTAATTTTATGATGCTTACAAATTTCAGCACATTGCCAGTCATATGAATAATCATGTGAAAGAGCCACCTGTTATCAATAAGTACATTGTATTACAATAAACAATGAAAATTTTGCCTTTTTGTTTCTGTTCATGATTTCATTAAATATTATTCTTAATATATGTTTAAATAATAACACTTTACATTCTTGCGCGAAACAAATAACCAATGACAAAACAGATGGTTTCATTATGCAGACATGTCAGATGTGTGAAGATATTGTGGTAGGTATCTTGTCAGTTGGCGGCAGGGTTGGTCCCTGGAGAATCAATAATCTACCAAGATATGGATTTGTTGAATGTAAGAATATGGGTTCATTATGCAGAAATGTAACTCGTAGTAAAATAATTTGGTTGTTTTTTTTAAGCTGGTGGCGATGCAGGTGCAAAGATAGGTTCATTATGCAGAAATGTGATTCATATGAATATAATTTGGTTAGTATTCTTGAAGCTGATGGCATATCTGGAGAGCTAATTATCTACATTTCTTAAATGTAAATATGAGCTCATTAGCAGCCAATGAAACAGCAGCTTATATGGGGACATCTTTTGCCCGGTGCTATTTTAGAATACAATGGTGACACCAAAGAAATCATATCACGACCGAATTTAGCGACGTAGAATCTACATCTAGATCCATAACTAGGTCCAGCTTATTTTTGTTATAAAAAGGGAAGACATGGACAGAGAACTTATCGACATATTGATCAAACCATTTGAGCCAGAAGATAATCTAGCTCTAGATCTACTTGGCCTACATATGACAAACACATCAACATAACTAGCGTTTGGCCTAGCCCGCCAACTAACAAGAATCAACTGCAACTAGATCTAGGCCTGAACTCCTGATGGAAGCCATACCAAAGGGATATTTTCCAGTGGAGCCTTTCAGGATTGTACTTTCAACATCATATTAAACCATTGATATTGAAACCCATCCCTATTGAAGTTGAAGACACTGCGCTACAATTTTACTCACTGCGAGATGAGATCGCTTGTATTTTGGCTTGAATACTTCTGTTGATACTGTTCTGTTTGCATGTTGTTTTTGAGTTAAATTATGAAATTTAAATATGCGAAATATTCGATCACCGGTAATTATTGCAATGCCCTTTTGTTGGAGTGGGTGTAATTTCATGTTTTACAAACTGGCATTGTTCATTTGCATAATACTTGCAATAATATTTCGATAGTTCTGAATAAAAAAAAAAGCTCAGATAAAACCAGATGTTAATCTAGATTTCTTTAGTCAAATCAGTTAATAGTTCAATGAATTTTGTAATACATTATATCTAAAAGATGGGTGTAATTAAACAATTATTGCATTTTATAGGCCATTCGGAACTGTCATGTCGCCCAGCCGCTCACGAGTTTGTGGCTGCGGACATGACCTCGTTCGAAATGACCCATAAAATGCAATAGTTGTAATATTGAAGTATCCGTTTGATAATGTAAATTAAGATTTATTGAAAAATAATGGAGTCATGAGCCCCCAAAGTCTCGGGCGTTTTTTCTGCCTCACCTGACATATAATTGAAAAAGAATAGTGCAAAAACAAAACAAAGCAAAACATCCACAGCAACCCCCCCAACAATATTCAAAACAAAATTTGAATTCAACAAATGAAATAAAAAAGAGGATGTCAACAAAATCCATGACACAGACATTTAATACGTTTTTGATCAGCACTCTGTGCAAAAGTAAATCTGAAGCAATTTCATCACTTATTCCAATAAATCAATTTATTTTTTTATAAATACAGATATTGATAATCACGAATGTTGAAATACAACTTATCTTCCATGGTGCAAAAAAGACAACTACAAAAAGTAAAACTAAAATCAAACATGCCGCATTTTGATCACTTTACTTAATTATTCACAAGTAAATAAAAGCATGTTTTAAATTTTCAACTCTTTACCTTATCAGAGTTAGCAAAGTATCTACTAACTTAAGCTGACAAAAGTATGATCCTATGATTGCCATTTCAATTAAGGGTCCAAACATTAGCAAGTAACATGGACATTCTTCCTGTCAATATGGAAAACATGCAACATGCATACACACATACACACATCCACTGTCGAGTAACTTCAAGCAATCTCTCAGCCAGATCAAGTGCAAGCAAAACATATGTGCAATAAAAAGGTCCTAAAGTATCATTTCAATCGTTGTACAATGACAGCATTCAGCAATTTGGCTTCTTCCAAAGTCTGCGACTCATCTGTGAGCTCTTTGTTAAGAAATGTTGTCATGAGGCAAAAATTGGACTGGGCATACTGTGGGTTGGTTCTGGGTCAGAGTTAAGGTGAAGACTGGCGCTGACAATCAAAGCTTACTCATGGACACACATGATTTTGATGTTAGGTTTAAAACCACTTAAAACAGAAGCCCATTAAGACATTACTGCCACGGTAATAAGAAAATTAATGCAAATACATATCATGTACAGTTTTTGTCTAAATCTCCTCTCCCTGCTTTACACCATGACTGCAAGATATTGAAACGGACCTGCCAATCCCACCCTGCGATTTAAACTATTTTTCTCATATTTTTACCCCAACCGCAAATCAACCTTTCATGTTTAGAAAAAATATTTTTAAAAAAATTGCAATGTTAGAAATTGTACATGTCATAAGCTTAATAACCATCGACTTTTCAATTTAGAGGTCCGAATCAGGCTAGCAGAGGAAAGGAGAGTCTGAATTACCTTTGCTTTGACAGCTTTTGTGGTCCTGCTATCCATCATTAAAGAAATTAAAACATCTAGATCTACTTCTTTTTCTTTTTTCTGACTTACTGCTTTCATGCATGAAACTTTCCTAGAAGTTTGTTTGCATACAGATTTTGACTGAAAAAAAAAGTTTTTCAACACCGGTATCTGAAGTTAGTTTGATGTTTCACAGTCAAACAGTCCCTAATTGAAAAGAACCCATATCTAGAGTTCACGTCTAAACTAGAGCTCTAGATCTAACACATTTTGTCCAAGCGCAAAAACCCAAGCTTCGGGAGGATCTAGATATATATACGGTGCAGCGCGTGTTCGCTGAATACACATTCGTCGAATTCGAGGATCCCTCAAACAAACTGCAATGTCCTGAATAATCTCCTATATTTTCTTGAAACTTTTTTCATGCAAAACTCAAACCTATTCATGGATTCCTCGATGCATCTGCCTGCTGCTTGACCAGCGCAAGCAATATTCCCACGTCTCAGTTGTCTGAAAAAAGCCTGCTTGTCAGTGACTAAAAGTAGCCCTAACTATGCTGAAATGTGACCTACATATTATGTGGGCCTGGTTGAAGTCCACTATTATTACAGAATCCCATTTATAAGCCTAGTTGTAGCCCATTATTAATACTGCCTAGCGTCACAATACATTCTCACTTTCCAGATCACAATTCATCCCGACGATGGAAGGCGTATCACACAACATTAGAGTAAGCCCTAGATCTAGGCCTTTCATCATTTTCGAAAATGCACACCTTTGCTTCAGGTCTAACCTTCATCAATAAAGATTTTGAGAAAGTACTCGCAAAAGTACTCTTTTGCACTTGTACCTGTATTTTGTGATTAAAATTTGTAACTAAAGTTATGACTTTTTACAATTGTCGGACCGTGATTTATGCTTATTTCATGTGTTCAGCTAATTTATGATATGATATATGACAAAGGAACTTATAGAGTGCCAAACTGAATCAAAATGTTCAATGGCGCTTTATGTCCAAAAAAACATTCTGGCAAGACATATTATTAAAATAATTTGACAAATAAAAGTACAAGATATTTACAAAAACACTTACAAGATGTTGTAAAATACCTTAAGCATCACACATAGTGATTCACTAGACTTAAAAAGATGACTTAGTTATATGTCAGCTGAAACAATTCCTTTTAATTTAGACTTGGAATTATTCAAAGAAGTACAGCTTCTGGTGCTTGGTGTTAGGGCATTCCAGGCTCTTTGTGCTGTAAAAGCAAATGAGATCTTGCATAATGTTTGGTTATGCTGTACCTGTCCAGACAATATGCAATTTTATACTGGTTATTCAGTCTGTTATGTTACGAAAGTAAATCTATATAAAATCCAAATGATTAAAGGATACGCAATAATATGTTGACGAATATCCTGAACTGTATGGGAATGATTCAATTTCAGCACAAGTCTGTTGGAGAAAGATGGAAACCAAAACAAAGAAATACAATTAAAGGATGTATCTATCTATATCATGAGAAGTTTATAATGAACATGTCTATCTATAACATGGAAAGTAAATAAGGAACATATACAACTGACACCGCAGCTAATCATGCTGTCCTCAAACAGGCTCCTGACTTAAGCGTGCAAGCTTACTCTTACTGAGCTTTTGCTATATAATCTACATGCACTCAAGCATGGTCACTCCCATCTCAAGCACGGCTCAATCCAAAATTCCTGGCCATGGCTCTAAGATAAAATACGAAAAATTATACTGTCTAGGCTATCTAAATTTCAATTATACTGTCTAGGCTATCTAAATTTCAAGAAAATGCTGGCATTTGAAATTTTATGATAGCCACAAGATGATAATGCCTGCCTTTGTATGTGTGCAAGCAGGGATGAGTAAGGAGGCTACAAGGCTTTGTCCAATAACATGGGTAACAGAGGGATGCGAAGTCTCCCAATCGCCATGTAGAGTGTAAGTACTTGGTTTGCTTTTGATAGTTGGTGCTCCATGATACATTTATGCTGGAGCACTGAGCCCCTTTCAACCTGCTTGAGAACCAAGAATGTGATTATAAAAGGATCCACATCATTTACATCTTTCTCTACATAGAACGACGATAAATTGATCACAACTGGATCAACATAAACTTAGGGTTTTCGACTTGTGGATTGATAGGCCCTATGCCCCTAGTTAATTTGCGCAGGCTCTGGATGTTTTGATTGGTCTAAACACTTTACACTAGCATGAGTTGGTGGAGGGGTGATGTGGTTTTGAAGACCGATTTCTTTCTCATTTGACCATGGTCTCATCTTTGGTAACATCAAGGGAAGTAAACCCTAAAATGCATGTGAGGGAAGCAATTTGTGTAATTTTGGGCATCTCGACCTAAAGCATTCATTGGCAATAAGGGGACTTCAGTGTCCCCCCAAACATTGCTTTTATCAGGTCTGTACTGGTATTTAGATTTGGATGTAGAATTTAGATATGACGCACAGTACAGTTGAGATGTATACATAGGAATAATTAGATCTGGATGTAGTGCACCAGATGGAAAAAAGTGCAAGGAAAATACGGTGTTCTTAGAGGGCAAGCTTTGTTACCATCTGTTTAACTCATTGTGGTCGCATCGGATAAATATATCTGACAGGCAATCTGTCCTCTGACATCATGTAGGATACATATATCCGACAGTGTTTAGATAGGGCTATTAAACAAATAAAGCGTGTCATGAAGGGAGAAAATTCTCAAATGAAAATATATTCACCGATTATTAATGTCTATCAGGAGCAAAAAAACCCATTTCTTTGTACCATTGTAAATAAAAATGTAACGCCTAATTAAAAAATAGGCCAAAATGTTACAACACAAGGCTTTCGCATGAGCCAGGACCTTACGGCTGCAATGAGTTGAAATAAGTTGTGCCCCAGATACAGAACTATAAATCTGGGCCAATCCAATCTAAGGCAAAGTGCTACCTCCCATTCTAAATCGATCTTAAAAAGAGATCCAAATTTTGGACATTTGATACCGAGAAAAATCTTCCATGAACTAGTTGAGAAAACAGAATTGGTGGATATGTAATAGGGGAAGAAATGTCTAACCGCTATTTTCCTCACCCCTGTTTTTTTTTCTTTCCTGGAATTCTGGAAATTACAAAACTGATTCCATACATGCATAATGTAATTCCACCACAGGGTCTTCCTGTCAACAAAAGAGAAATTCATTACTTACCGCTTTCCATCTGCTAAGCGTAGCTGTACACTTGTAGCAGGCTGAGATTCATCTACTTTAATATTTGTAGGACTGTCACTTGTGGCCTGAGAACTAACTGCAATGGATGGGGCTGGACTGAAAGGAGAGATTAATTCTTAAAAATGACAGTAGAAGGCTTGAAGTGTACCTAGGTTTTAAACATTTAAACAATCCCATCTCAATCAGCACCTCTTTGATCCATTTGGAAGACATGTGAAAAGGAAGGACTAAACTCTGAAGCAACCACTGGAACTACCAAGTATGAAAGAAGGCTGTGCACAATTAAATAATTTTTTTCCAAAAGTCAGTATCTTAAATTCAAGAATTTGTGATCCCCCCCCCCCCCTCAACTTAAGCAACCATTGAAAATAGACATGATGTTGAGAATATTTTAACATATTGATGTTCTGATAACCACAGTGGAGTTTTCTAAGGCCATTTTTTGACTTTTTCTTGAATGCTGATGTTTTTCATATAAAGATAAAGATTACTATTATTTAACTTTTTCCACCATTCAAAAACAGTCTCAAAGTACTTTACAATTCTTTAACCCCTATCAGGTATGCCCCTTGGAGAGTATACAGTGAAGCATGGCACATCCAGCGCAACACTACCAGACTATTGCATGGTACTCAGTTTAATGACTGAGTCATGTGAAGCAATCAGGGTAAAATTTCTTGCTTAAGGAAAAAGCACAAGTCGCCGTGGTGGGAATTGAACCAAGGACCTCCAGATCCCAGACCAACATTATAACCATTGAGCCATCTGTGCCATGTTAAAATTAAACATTGTCATTGTAATGACATTTACTACATATGGGGGAAAAGTTCTTTAATTTCACGGCAACGTCAGTCACGCCAGAAAAGTAGAATAGTTTATGGGTTATTGAAATCTATGGAACCTCCTTTCTAAAATCAAGTACAAATTTTAGGACGCAATTACCTATAATTTTATAAACATGTTCATGGATTTATAAACTTTCAAAGACTTTTTACAAGCAATTGGGAAAGTCTATAATGGTTAGAGATAATGCCCACCAATAATACGTTCACTCATACATGAAAATACTTGTAGCTCAGTGCACCCGTTTTCCATGCAACTTACTACACCCCTCCAGAAAAAGAAATAATGAAAACACATGCAGCCTTACCTCCCAAGCATGTGACCAGCACCCGAAAAAGCTTTAACTGTGACTTTAGGTTTGACATAGTCTTCTGTTCTATGATCTTCCATATCCAAGTTGACTTCTCCTCCTTTGGCTTCACGTATCAGCTCTTGAGGAACTTCACTGAGAAATATGTATAACGGTGATAAATAATGATGCAAAGTCATTCATTTCAGTATCAACTAAACATATATATATCTACCCTCTACCCAACAAGGCACAACAGTAATAAATATAAATACAGTACTAAATATAATACATTTTAACTTTATTTAACCTCGTTATTTAACTTCTCATGGTTTCAAAAAATGATGAAGAAAACCCTCCTAGTTCTGTTTCGCAACATTTTATGAAATCAATGTCAAGTTCTGTGGGTGACTTCTCCCTAAATATGCCAATCTATCCATTGTACCAAGCATTTCATTTTCAATCTCTACACTGACCCTGAATGGCTGACCCACTTAGGAGATGTGTTACCCATTGTTCAGTGAGGTATAATTGGCAACACATTGACAACATACTTGTTTGCATGGGATAGCATCAGTTAAATGCTCAATTATGAAACTGAGATCTAAGGGAGAGGCTTAAAATAACTCACAAACTATTATTTAAATTATATTAAGTGTCACTTCTGGATCAATTTTCATAGAAGGAACAATTAAAATTTCCAGTAAAAAAGATCACGGTCTGCTTTGCTTCCCATCCCGTGAGGTGTAGCACCTTTTATAAAACACCACATGCTTCTTGGGTCGTCAAAACTGCATGTGTTACACATAATACAATTTCTTCACTATTCTGTTATAACACGCCAGCTATAGTGTTTGATCAACATTTTTCCACTAACCGACATACCTGCCAACTTTTGACCGAAAAGTAGACTCGATCAATTTGAGAAGAAACGCCAATCATCTGAAAGACTTGACCCATTTCAACAAAAATATGACTTCCCCCTTCTCTCCGGAATTGCTGCATCGGGACAGTCCCAAATTGTTGGCACCTTGGCGGGGTTGTCCCGATCAATTTGGGACGATTACCAGGTCTGCTAACCATTTTTTTTTATTGAAAGTATCTCGTTATCTTGACACATTTAGCATACCATTCTGAGTCAATTGGTCTTAACACAGGTCTGAATTCAGTATCTCTAGCTCATACCGTTTTGGTTTCTGAAATCTTGTAATCCACCATAAGAATAAGTATTTACAGAAAATGATAAAAGCTAGGCCTTCCTATTGTCAATCTTTTGCCTCATACTGCCTCCTTATCAATCTGCTTCTATCCCACCAGATGCAAATTTTAGGCCCAACTACTCTGCTTTTATCCAATGCTCATTCCAGGTGATAAAAAAGAATGAAATAGCCTGTGGGGATAAGGCTGAGGAGAGGGTAGAAATGTGGTCTAGAAGGGGAGAGAGAGAGAGAGAGAGGGGGGGGGAGAGAGAGAGAGACAGAGAGAGGGGGGAGAGAGATATATAGAGAGAGAAAGAGAGAGAGAGAGAGAAAGAAAAAGAGAGGGAGGGAGAGAAAGAGAGAGGGAGAGAGAGAGAGAGAGAGAGAGAGAGAGAGAGAGAGAGAGAGAGAGAGAGAGAGAGAGAG
>JAOYNN010015697.1:0-12984 GCA_025770095.1 Goniobranchus kuniei | reverse complement strand
AATGGCAAACTACCACATTATGCCGTATGCCTAGTATAATTAGGGCTCTACCCCTAATTCCCCTATACCCAGTCATGTGTTCGGGACCAACTTTACTTTACTTTATTCTATGTTTCCAGAGTGTTATGAAATTTGCATCAGCCTTCACTGTTTATTATTGTGTCTAAAATCTACATCTGAGCTTTCTCTCTTAATGAGCAAAGATAAAAGAACACAAAAGGCAAGGTTTTGAAAGTTAGAGACATGCAGAATCAAATCAAGTCACCTTCATTAACCAGAGCAGCCAAGTCAGCTCCAACATAGCCGTGGGAATTGTGGGCCACTATAGAAATCTCATCTTGTGTCAGGTTGTGGCTCATACCCTTCAACATAATGGATAAAATCTGCCAAGATAAAAAGATTGCAAAAATTCTAAAATAACACAAATGTTTTAGCGGTAGACAGCAAACCCACAGCATTCAAATGCCTGCACAGAAATCCTTCTTTTGTGACATCTTCTACTTCTTGGCCCAGATTTCCTGATATGGAAAATCTAAATCAAGATACAATTTTTCACATTTGCATTCAAGTCCCATTTGTGATCTGGGCTTTTAAACCGACTGCTGTAGAAAATAAACTGTTCAGATTTAAACATGTTAGAATCATAATCAGGGGCCATGCTGTCTGTTATAACATGTGATATGAAATATTCACTGCACTAAGCATTGTGAAATATTCATCTGCTCATTAAAAATCACTGTAAGAAAAAATCATTCTGCCCTATCTACAAGATTTTGGTTTGCTCAGCGTTTTACTACCTCACTCACCATCAGACACAATGTGTGGGCGGTGTGAGAAAATCTGCATGGAGAGTTTTTCCTTAGTACCAAACTTCAGGCCCAACAATGGCAGGGTTAAGACCACACATCTCGCTATTGAATGTCTTTGACTGCTAATTCACAGTCACATACACACACAATGGTACAATTTCTTTGTATCATTTAATTAAAATTTTTTACAAATTTGAGCTTTCTTTGGGTGCTAAATCCACTATGTGCTCGATGCACAACCCTAGCAGGCACAATCCCCTGAGGGCTATACAGTAAAGTGCACCACATTTTGTGCAACAATACCAGCCTATTGCTAGGTACTCATTTAACACCTGAGTGGAGTGAAGCAATTAGGGTGAATTTTCTTGCTTAAGGAAAAAACACAAGTAGTTGCTGGTGGAAATTGAACCCAGGACCTCCCTGTCCCAAGCCGGCACTTTAACCATTCAGCCATCAAAGGTAATTCCTTCACACAAAAAGTAAATAAAAGAGATAAAATCTTTCAGCCTCTTACTTCTGACTTCCTGTCATTAGAAAAAAAAGAATGTAAAAGAAAAAAATTTCCGTCACTGCTGACAATACATCTCAAAGATAACGGTTCAAGATTTCCACACCAATGTTTATATCTTTTTTTTTTTCAACTTTCACAATCTGACCTCAATCTAGGGCTTATTCCAAAATAAAGTCTGGCTTTACAAATAATACTATTTCCACAGATCTTGTGGATTGACTAAACATTAAAATGCTCATATCTAATCTGAAAGAGTTTTGTTTCAACCAATACATTTTGTTATATTAAACAAAATGCTGAGTACCTAATATTTATGTGCAACAAAACCTGTAGTATGAACTCCCTAAAAGTCAAAAGAATGAGAAAGAATCACATCTATTACTCAGTAATGTGTAGGTGAGTGCCTTTGCTTCAACAAGGCCCAACATATTTTCTACTCAGCGCTGACCATTTGAGGTTCCAAACCACCAAATCATCATACAGCCCTGTATGTTTCTCAAATCTATTGTTATATCTCCATTTCATGTTTAGCAGCTGTACATGCATGGCAGCTACTAGCATCATTCTGTATTCAGCTACTGAGTCTAATGAAATTCACTGCACATATCCTGCTTTGTATCACATTTCATGGAAATCCTCAAAAGGTGAATTACAATTTGGCTGACCAAAGCATGTTATGGGTCTATGATGAATAGTGGACATTACAGCTAAATGAATGCCCAACCTCTTCGTGGGATTATGCAATATTCTCACCAATGTGTAAAATATTTTTAGTTCCATCAGTAGTATTATTAGTATAATTCTTTTCATGATCAAAAAGATTCTATTTCTTGATTCATTGTGAATGTCTGGAGGGTCCTTAGTGCCTTTTTATGCCAGAGAGTCTGAAAAACCATGTTTCCATGGTGACTACAATGCTTTAGCCAAATGTTCACATAAGTCGAACAAAACAGTCCTAATTTTTAAGTTTTAGTTTTGTTTACAAGAGGGCATATTGCACGTATTTGTATGTGTGAATGGATAATGAATGTGAATGTGTGTTTGATAGTTTATCCCTATGTTAAACGCCTTTATTAATTAGGCACCTACAATGACAAACTCCGACTTAAAATTTCAATACTGACACGCTCACACATTTCTGCTTTTTTTTTCCCTCCAGAAAAAAATTTATTTTTTTTTTTAAATGACATTCTGACTTGTGTAAAATAAGTAACATTATGTCAATATTTTGAAGTTATGGTATCTTTTAAAGAATTAATTATGAAAAAAGAAAAGATTACATCCCAGGACTCTCCTCTTTTCACGGTGGCAAAGTCAAAAATTGATTTGTAGGGGAGAAATAAATGTAGATGAGAAATGTAAAACAAACCTCTGCTCTTTGTGAAGCATTTGGAACTCCAATCTCCACCTCACATCCAAAGCGACCAGCTCTTCTCAAAGCTGGATCAATTGCATCAATATCATTTGAAATGCCGATTATGACAACTTTAGAGCTGGATGAGTCCTGTAAAATAATCATTTATTGATAATGTAGTCATGAGTAATGGTGGCATTAGAAGTACGTTTGTCTTAATCTCACTCAAAAAAGTTAATCTTTTAAAAATTAAAGGCAAATTTAAGAACAATTTAATTCTTTCAATACCTTGGAATTATAATCCAAGCTTTTAAAAAATGCCAACAAAATTTTCCCCAAGAATATCAACAAAAAGTTATGAAATACATTGAACATCACTTACAAATTTTAGATGAATAATATTATACTACACTGTAATGCATTTACATGGCAAAAATACATTGGCCAGCTTTAAGTGCTCTGGATCTGTTAAATGACTTGAAGTAAACATGACTATTACTTATCAGATAAATATCCAGAAAGGTATATTGCTATTCCGAAACTGAATTGAAAGACATGAAATCCCTTCATGAGTAAGTTTAAAAGCCAACTTAACCCTTTAAGAGATAGAACGGCCAAAAACGGCTTAGCCCAAAAATTCATTGGAGTGGCTCAATTTCACAACTCGTCCAACCACGTTCAACAAAATGACATGGATCACTAAACAAGTTGGCTTTTTGCTTTTGATGTTTGTTTCACTAAACAAGTTGGCTTTTTGCTTTTGATGTTTGCTGTAATAACCATTTCACATGAAAAACAATATTGGAGTCATTGCCAATTATTAAAAGAAATCACTACTACTACTTTTTCTTCTGAGAAAAATAGATGAAAATTACAAGTTATAAATTGAAAAATGACTTTGAAACACATTTTGAAAATAGTTTGTAAAATTTGGTATTTCATTTCTTTGTTGTCCCAAATTCTCGTTCTTGGTATCAACGTCAACTAGAGAATGTCAATATATATACACTTACTTTTATCACCCCAAAATAATTAACTTTGAACTTGAAAACTAGATATTTGGAACCCGATAGTAAAAATGTAATTCTACAGAAGTTGGTTGGGTGGCAACAGCAATAGGATGTCCATTGGCTTCCTGATGGCCCTGCGCCATTGGGCTGGTTATCCAAACTGACTAAAGACAGCCTTGTATCAGGCTCTGGGCCACTCCGACAGAAGGCTTACCCTGGACAACTTCTTGCAACGGGGTTTGATATGAGGAGGAACTTCACACCTCATTGTAGGTACTTAGCATGGTATAAAAATCGCCGAACTACAGTTAAAACCTCCAAAAGTGAATTGCACTTTTAAAAACAAAAACTTCTATTCAATGCAAATTTCATTAAAATTGGCCCACAAATAAAGATTTTACAGGTACTTTTGATTTAAAAAACAAATCTCTATAATTTTGTAAACAAACACTAATTTCCTTATTTATGGGTCAAATTGGAAATCTTTAGTACCATTCTTTACATATTTCGTTGAACCGTACTGTTGGGTGCATTTTGTGTTTTCAGAACCATTTTGAATGCTTATCTAATTTTTCTTTGTAAAAGTTTCCGCTGATGCCCCGATTAACTGGGCCGTTAGCTCTGACACAATACTCTTACAGGTCAAGAATGTGATTATCTTGCATAGTCATTGGTCATCATTTGAAAGGTCAAGCAATAACAAGAAATGATTTCAGTGAAACAATGAGAGGTTCGGATGAAATAGACGAGAGCATGAAACGTGAATGAACATGTGAGAATCGACTTCGTGGACTTCAAAAGAAAGACCTGATTTTGTACACACTCATTATAAATCCCCCAAAATTTAATCTGAACATGAAAAGGTTAAAGACTACAAGGACAAACCAAAATTTTAACATATTACCTCAGAACCAACAACTCCATCGATAAGAGACAGAAGAGTTCCCACAATGCGATGTTCTTGTTGCCCAGCATAATTTTGTGACCGCTTTGGGCATATGACATGAAGGTCATCAAAGATAATTATAGCAGGAGACCTGAAATATGTACAATTATTTACAAAAATTACTTATTTCCACAAAACTTTCCTTCAAGCCATGGTTTCCATTCAATGAATAATACACATACATTAGGTGACATTGTGAAGTTTTAGAGAAAATGCTGGGTGTTATTTTTTTATTCCCTGACAAAGAACCACAACAACTTAAAAATGACTTAATATATAATCACATTTATTGCATAATAAAAGGGAATTTCTCCAAGATTTATTTCATACGTTTAATTTACATTAGACCATTCATTATTTAGTTATGACATGATCAGTTAATAAGGGTGGCCTCTTTATTCATGGGTGATGCTTAGTGAGTGCTGAAAGGTACCATAGATATCAAAAGAAAACATCTAAAATGATGAACAATCACTAAAACGTAATTGTTCACAAGTGGAACCATGACTGTGAATCAGTAATCATCGTTAGAAAGATGAAATAGAAGGGACTTTGGGAGAAGTCCACAATCATAACATGGCATATGAACCTAACTGAAACAGGCCATGTTACAGGTCCTTAGCAAAGCCGGAAAGAAAGCCTCTATCAGTTGAGAATATCAAATAGCTGAGAACAGCTTTTGAAGGTGAACCAAGATAGTCATTAAGAAAGGAAAGTGGCTAAAGAGGTTAAATACGCCAGTCAGTGACATTAATCATTTAAAAGAAGAGATTCAGGAAGCTAAGCACTCTGTAACCAGGAGATGCTTAGAAACATTTGGTGCAAGCTGCGAGAGTGACTGGAACTTTTACATGAAAATGGAGGTGTTCATGTTGAGGCCTGAAGTGAATAACTCATGAATGCAAGAACTCAAAAAAGGTATCATAGAAATCTTAAGTAAATTCCTGAATACCTTTTAGCTTTTAAAATGATCTATTGAGAATAGAAAAGGAGATACCTTGTATCAAAACTGCCAACCCCAGATTTTATAAACCATACAATTAGTTGTAAAAAAAAACATACAATCCACCAAAAGAAAAACATCTTGCGTTGATCATGAAAACATAAGACTTTCACATTTTAAAAGCCCAAGATCTAAAAAATTTAAGGAATCTATCCGTGAACAAGTAAATCTAATGGCTTTCTTAACAGATTGATGCTTTTGAGATGACAAATGCCTCTTGATGTCAAAACATCCACTTGCTTAATTGCTTTCTACCAGGTTTTCAAACTGGAAAATTGGGATCCATGGTTTCAAAAACCTGGATAAGAGACCAAAATCCTAGAGGTCATTGACAGTATGCATGCTAATTTCACACTAAATAAGATATAAACTAATTAAACTCTTATTTTCTGGAAGTCTGACATATAATCTGATTGAATATTGTGTTTTCAGTACACACAAAGTGTAAAAAAGAAACCAGGAAAATAGTTTATATGATATAATCAACAAGATAACCCAATGGAAACAAAAACTAAGACTTTATTGGCTTACTCTATTCTTTTTAAAATATTTTGTTGAGAATGAACCTGCAAGTATGTCTCATTTTCTAACGCACACAAATACTCATGTTCTCAAACACAAACACCCTCTATCAACCTCACACTTTCACCCATACACACACATGCATACTTTCTATTACAATCCCTCTCTTATTCATACACACACACATACTCTCATATCTATCAACCTAACTCCCTATACAGACAATCTCAATCATCCTTATTTCCTCCCTCACAAACACTCACAACATCTATCAGCCTAACTCCCTCACTAAGTCATACACACAATCTTTCAACATCATTCTCTCAATCATACACACACTCAATCTCTTTCACCCTTTCTCACATAATCCCTATCACACTAAACAACTCAAATCAAATGTATACACTATATAGCTATCACTCCCACTCACACATTCATAAAAATAATTCTCTAACTTTCACTCACTCAATCATATAGACACAATCCTTATCATCAGCACTCACTTATTAATACATAAAGTCCCTATCATTCTCAACCAGTCAAACACAAAATCTCTCTTACATCCACTCTCTCATTCATATACACACACAATCTCTACCATCCCCAATCAAACACACGTCTCTATCACTTTGCTCACTCATACACACATTCTCTCACCCCATTATCTTACCCATACACAATTTCTATCACCCCAACTCCCTCATTCACACAAACACGCACACACAATCTGTATCACCTTCACTCGCTAATTCATACAAACACACAATCTCTAACACTCTCACTCACTCATTCACACACAATCTCTATCAATCTCACTCCCACACTCATTAACACATAATCTCTCATCCTATACGCTCATACACACACAATCTTTATCCACCTCAAACATACACACATACAATGTCTGTAACCTTTACTCATAACAACAACAAATACAATCTTTATCACCCTTACTCACACATGCACACATAAATTCTCTTAATCTCTAGGATCCTTACTCTATAATTCACATACATGTATTCACACCCTCTCTAATACATCTCTAACACCCTCACTAACTCACTTATTAAAAAAAAAACAAAAAAAAGAAGAAAATTTGACTTGTGGATGATAAGTGTTGAAAAACAGCGATAAGACATCTTGACATATACCGTTAAGCTAAAAGTGCTGTAAGGAAGCACTAATTTTAATTTGAAGAGGAAGAGAAATAAACACTACTAGCTCACCTTTCCTCTGCTGTTGAGAATATTTTACGTAAATTTGCCTCAGCCTCCCCAAATAATCTGTAAACAAAACATAAATAAATAAAACAAAATGACATAACATAAAATTAATTAAAGTTTGTTTCTTTGAGTTTGCTTTAAATAAGAAATATATGTGTTGCTCAATACAGCAGGTTCAGATTGTCCATCATTTACCAGTCCAATTTCGCCTGGTTCTTCCCTATTAGGAGTTGCCACAACACAAATATCATATAACACCAAGGAAAAAAATATGTTAAGCAAGAAAGCCATTTTTGAAACATTTTCATCTGATCAAAATCAACTTATTTCAAATTACAATTTCATTTACTATTAAAACATTTTCAGAGAAGTGGAAAACAAAAAAAGCAAAATCTTACACAAAAAAACAACTTTCATGTAGTTTGTTAGTACTTTTTGAAAACCAGCTTTTTCTGCTTTGTTCATGTTTATGTAAATTAAGGGCACTTAGGAGAAATAATAATGAGAACTATGCTGTGGCAGTCAGTTGGGCACCTGAAAGAAGGAAGAAACTTGGGTTGACCAAAAACCACATGGAGAAGGATGGTTGAGATGAACAGAAAGACAGCTGGATGAAACCCCTAAGCATCAGCACAATGTGTGGCTGCAGAGTGTTCCTCCTGTCTCAAAGAGATTTAAGGTTAGGTAAGATAAGGGCAAAAGACAGTGAGATTTACATCCTCCCATGACATAATAATCATAATCCCAGGAGATGCTCTCTTCCTCTCTCTCTTTAACCCATACTTGCTCCAAATGTCTGTTCCAGCAACATAGACAGAATGCATTTGAAGATGTGAAGCCATGGCATGAACAAGTAAACTTTTCCCTGTCCCAGGTGGGCCTTGAACTAGAACACAATTGCTGAAAGAACCTGGCATGAGAGCTGTAACACCAAGGAAAACATATTTAATCAGTGCTGTGTTGATGTTAAAGGGCATTTGAAAGTCCAAATTCATCTAATTAAGTATTCTAAACAGAATAAAAGAAATCCTCAGGTCTCTCTTTCATTGATTTGGCAAATATGGAAAGACGGTGAAGATAAGGCAAAGGAGGATGATCATGAAAGCTGACTGACGAACAAAACATGGGAGTTATTGACAGAGTAACAGACAGAGAGAGAGGAAGAAAAAGAAATCAACTAATGACAACATTAAACAACAATTCACACTCAACAGGGAATATTATTTATGACAACAAGCAATAAGAAAGTGCAGATGAAATGGCGCAGATTTAACAAAGCAAAGTGTCCGTAAAATTTTATTTTTTTTTAATAAGACTGATTCATCCAATTGGTCCAAAGTTAAAGCAGTCTCTGACTGATATTGGTAACCTACTCAACAAATATAAAGATAACCAGGGGCAACACAGGTCTACATAATTAAGGGCTTAAGCAGCTTTCCACACCGAAGATGAAAATAATTATGGTGGTACAAACTAAACTCAGAGTCTTCCATGAAAAAAACAAACAAACTGAACAGTATTTTGTGATGTAATCAAGTAATTTACTACTAACATCAAAGAGACTTGCACAAGCATGGTTACCATAACATAAAAGATAAAAGATAAAGATAGCATTTATATAGCGCTTTTCACAGCTCTACAAACAATCTCAAAGCGCTTGACAATACTTTATCCCCTAGCAGGCATACTCCCTGGAGAGTATACAGTAATGTGCAGCCCATTCAGCGCGACAATACCAGCCTATTGCTAGGTACTCATTTAACATCTGAGTCGAGTGAAGCAATTAGGGTAAATTTTCTTGCTCAACGAAAAAACACATCTGTCTGCAGAGAAATTCAAGCCTGATGTCGCTAGGACTTAACAGGCCGACGCTCTAACACTTAGCCACGGAAACAAATCAACAGAACAAAAGAAAACAAAATCACATTACAGAAGGTATTTACCTTGAACAATTCTTGTCTTAAGTTTTTCAATTTCCTGTGACATTCCCCCCAGGTCATTCAAAGAATATGTCTTTTCAACACACTCCCCTTGACTCAAATTTCTAGACGAAGTTTGCAAAGATATTTTAGTGTGACCTGAGATGATTTTCCCAAAAACTTGAGAAGACGTTTGAGTAGAAATATTGGAGTCATTTCCTGACTTTACAGGAGTTCCCAAATTGGGGTACTTCAAGCGAACAGGTGTTTCTTGCAGGGATGAATCTCCTGATGAAGCATTTGAGATGTCCATTTCTGAAAAAGATTCTTCTAACCTTGAAATATCAGGTGAATAACCTGTGTCTGAATCAAGAGATTTCAAGTCTTTCAATGGAGTTCCCATCATTGAGGAATTAATCGAGATCGTTTGATCCTCTAACATCTGAGAATCTCTTAACTGCTTTCTTCTGAGGCTACTAGACATTTTAGCAGGTACAAGTTGAGATGAATTTACAACACTGTTTTTCTTCACAATTTCAATAGCGCTCACAGTGCATTGACAGAGTTGGCCAAAATACTTGATAGAAAGCTGAGAATCCAAAGCGACAAATGTGCCATCTTAAAAAATGAATGCAGAAAAAAGAACAGAGATTTTTTTTAAATAACCCACAGTAAAACAACATAAAGGTATAAATAAACACTTTCTCTTTAAAATTGATTCTTTTCCTTTGTCGGTTTAAATTTTATCCTTTTTAATTTCTAGCAGACAGACTTCAAGACAGTCTTGTTCCCTTTTAATACTGCAATTTTAAACTTAAAATTTGCATAACATTTGTAAAAAGGATTCATAATTATTGAAACTTATGTCTAATGTGACTCCTTATGAATTCTTCAAGGACAAAAACAAAATGAGGGGTGGGCCATAATATCATACATAGCAGCACAGCAGCAGCAGCAGTAGTAGTTTTAGTCATCATCATCATCATTATCTCACAGTTATATACAATATTGTCATAACTGAGATAGTGCTTCTTCATCACAGATGAATGCAAGGATTGTTTTTGTTGGATTAATTTTTTTCTTATGTCATGTCATAATTAAAATCAGAAATTGCAAGGTGTAAGCTTTTTGGAAGTTTTGAAAGTCTATATAATGCTCTAAAGGAATGACAATCAAATTGGAGGAATTGACCATTCACTGTCTGCTGACAATGCAAGCGCCATAAAAAGCCACCTAATCTTTTCTGAAGGCATTTTTAAAAAATTGTAAAAATTGATGGATTATTGTTCATGACTACATAAAAAAAGAGTCAAAGCTACGACTTCAAAGTGGAACAAAGCCTGTGAAATAAACTATAGCATTTTACAGATTTTGGATTTATGCTCATAAATCAAAAGCTCAGGCTTAATGATGGAATGTTACACATGGATTAATTCATAAGAGTCAATTCCAAATGAATTAATGAAAATCTCACTAATACATGGCCTTAACCTTAGCCCATGAAATCAAAGATAGAAGCCTTCTTATGATTTAGTCAAACAAGAAAAGTCAGTCTATCTTGCCATATAATAATCAATGCAACGCAAAAAAAAGGTGCAAACAATACCTAAATGTGAAGAGAGGAAGCTACAAAATGCCTCTTGTTCAAAAACACTGTTATAATCCCTGTTGATAAAAAACATAAAAAGTCATAAATGACAACAATGAAATTGTCAAATTTTTTTGACAGTGTAGACTGGTGAAGAGTAAAGCAATATTTATCTTTATTTCCATCACATGCTTTACCAGAGCAAATTTGTACCTCATTCAAATTTGTGTCTCATACCCAAGATTATGATTCCATAGTTATTCTTAAGTTTTCTGCAGTTCTCTCAATCTCTTTTCACAGGATCAACTATCTTGACATTACCTTGATCTTCCTGTTTTGAGATTGTCCCAAATGCATTCCCTCTATTTTGTCTTTGTTTTTGCTATTTAATTCACCCATTAAACATAACACATGTATGACAAGCTGCTCATTTTGTCAAACCTAGAAAATGATTAACATCTTTAAATAGGATTAGCAACAAAATCAACAGAGTATTATTCTTTCTTACATCATTTGTAGCACCATTGAGTGAACAATTTCATTATCCCACACAAGTTTTGTCAAAGTAATCAAATTGCCCTCATCTATGCCCATCTCGGCTCTGGCACCATCCGACAGCCCAATGTGTGACAGTGGCATTCCCCTTAGAGGCCAGGCTCTTTTCACAGCATTCCCATTTATCACAAGATTCTGTCCAATAGACAGTCCACATATGCTCATTGTTGGAATTGACAACCAAACAGTCTTATCCTTGCCTTTCACACTCTTGGTCACCTGACTTCCTTCTGGATTATTTCAGAAAAGAAAATCTTATATGAATTAAATTATTAATAACTAATTTTTGTTAGTAGTGCTAAGTAGTTTTTTATTTTCCTTCATTTTATTTTCTTCCTGCACTTTGTAATCTTTTTAATCTGTGATAACTGAAAACATTAAATGTTAGGAATAATCCTCATAATCACTATACATGCACTGTTCATTGGTTAACTTCACATCCCACGGGTGAGTATCAGAAAATACAATTTCTTGTTTTCTCAAATTGCAATTTTTCCTCCTTTCTTCAAAGTTACTTCAATACCTGACATTGATTTCAGGTAGAGAGAGATGGTCAGTGATGAAATAGAAACAGGATAGATATCATTTCCAAAGTTAGTCAATGGCATCAGAAATGCTTGAAACTTTTGTCTAGTCTTGATTGGAATACTCATATGATCAAAAGTCATTGTCAATACATATGTAATTTGACAATTCATGCCAATCAATCCACCAACAAATTAATTTGAAATTTAAGAATTTAATTTATATACTTTATTATTTTCTTTGTTGTTGTGATATCATACTAACTGTCGTAGGCATATCTAATGATATTTGTTATTGCATGTTCATTTAATTAGGATAGTTTTTCCAATATTATCACAATCAAAAGGTGCAACTTGTGTACTCTACCTTCATCTTTTAGATCCTCTGCCTTGATGATTTTACCCATCAAGGAATAGTTGAATATGAATGGATGAATTGAGTCACATGACTGAGAATGAAGCTCTGCGTCAGATGGGATGATCCATTTTTTGCAAAGGGAACACTCTAGCCATTCTACTTCTTTGGACTTTTCTTTCTTTTTGGGTCCCATTTCCAATAAGAAGTGTTTAATCAAGGTGATAGAAATGGCTGTAGAAACGGAAGGGAAGGGGAGTTAATTTATTAATTTATTAACATATATGTCTCTGCTGCAGGCATAGCAAATTCTGAAAGGAATGCTCTGCATTGAATGCAATAGCAAATTCAACATCTGGAATGCATGCAATAGTGTGTGTATAGGAAATTCTGTATGAACGAATGCAATTGCATGCATACAGCTGATTCTGACGGAATACATGCACTTTTGCAGCAGATTCTGACAGAATATACGCAGATGCCATCTTGTTAGACTTCTCTAAAGCATTCGACTAAAGTAGACCATCAAGGGCTCTTAATCAAACTAAAAAACTATGGCATACAAGACTCAATCCTAAAATAGTCCAAATCCTTTCTAATTGGCAGAACGCAAAAAGTAATGGTAGATGGAAAAGAATCAAGCCCTAAACCAGTATTGTCAGGTG
>JAOYNN010015586.1:0-12987 GCA_025770095.1 Goniobranchus kuniei | reverse complement strand
ATCTTCTCAAATTTCTACTGTGGTTTTTCTGATACCCCAGCTTACTTCATTGAGCATGTGACTTTGAATATTCGTTGGCTCCGATGGCTAGATTCACTTGTTAGATCTATCAACTGCAGCCTTTCGTAGTTTCTACATATTAGATTCCTCCTACTTGTTATATTTGGAAGAGATTCAGTATCCTATCAAATCTGTTAATATTTGAGGGATCATCCGAGAAGTATAATGTCCCGTGAAGAGGAACTTAACTTAGTAGTGGCCAGGTGTCAAACTTAGACTATAAACAAGAAAGATGAAAAAAAACTAAGGCCTACAAAATGTTGAAAATACCATGGACAGAAAAAACAACATCAAAACCCTCATATTTAGACACATATAAAGACATAAGAGCCACATAGAATGTCTCTTCCTGGAAGCATTGAGGAAGAAGAGGGAGAGACTGCAGACCATGTGGGTCAGGGGACATACAATATCAGAATGTTATCTGAGAAAACGATTGATGGATGGTTGATTAAACTTTAGGCCAATGCTACTCACATGAAGTCGGGTGACAAGCATTTGCAAGTCGCACAAAATCGGGTGAATAGCGTACAGATGATTATCGAGTATGAATCTAGATCTAGAAACTAGAATCTAACATGCAGAGAAATACTAATACATAAAAAGTAATGGCTTACTCAATAAAACAGGCTGGTGCTAGCCACCCTAGGCTGGGTGGGTAGCGCTTTGCTACTGGAACGAAATCGGTCGAATAGCCTGACGCTACTGGCCCGTGGGGATTTCTGCGAGGGCGCGAGTCGAATTTATCCACGCACAGCATGCAGTATCAATAAAAGCAATAGCAATTTCAAGGGAAACGACAAGCAACTCTGTATGCATTAAAACTGTTATACCAAGGAAACTAAGAGAGAGAGAGACAGAGAGAGACAGTCAGACATACAGACAGACAAACAAACAGGCTGAGGTAGATAGATCGAAGATTAGTTAGAGAGAGACAGACAGACAGACAGATGGAAGAAGAAGAAGAACAACAACAACAACAAGATGAAGATCTAGAACAAAGACAACAAGAAAAACAATCACAACAACAAAGAAAACAAATAGAAGTAGAACATTACCAAAACAAAAACAAAAAAAAACAAAAAAAACCCATCAGACCGGCATGAACGTTCAACAATAATTATCGATAACAAAAATGGCGGAATAGGTGACTCTGAAATTGCAAAAAAATGAACTGGTTGAACTTCATGATAAATGTATCGTCCATATGTTATGAAGACGCATGGATATGTTCAGTCCAGCATCATGTCTGAGGTAGGGCTTGGGTGATCTGTTTCAGGCATCGATTGGGCGTTTGCTTGTCACTCACGAGGATAGGTCGAGGTGGAGGGATGTGAAAGTGAAAGTTTTGGGGCCTGAATTGACGTCCATGGCACACAATTCACCCACCCACACCTATACGCACACAAACGCACGCAAGTCTGTAAAAAACAGAAAGAAAACAAAGAAACGAAAAACTTCAATTGATTTCTAACAAATCGTGGAAGGTCACTTATAATTAAAGTAAAGTTAAAGATGAGCGTAAAGAAATGCGGACAGGTAGTTAAATAATCAAGTCTTGCTCATCGCGATTGACTTTAAGTTTGATAGACAGATAAATAGATAGATAAACAGACTGACAGTAGAGGCACATAGATAAAAATATAGATGGATAGATGAATAATTATATAATTTAAATAAACATATTATTAGTACTTAGGTGGATACACAGATAGAGCCAGGCATGCATTCATTGAATGGGCTCTTTATTGGAAAAGCATCTGAAAACGAAACAGCTCTTTACTTAGATCTGATCTATTTGACATTTCATTCATTCCCTTCAAATTTCTCTTAATATGCCAAAATTCAACATCGAGAAATGGTCTAGAGCTCTTGGACTCCTTAAGTCAGGTTATCGTATTGGTCCTTTTGCTAGAATTATCGGTTGCTCAAAATGTATACACTGAACAACTACCACCGAAAACATTATGAGTCAGGAAGCGTGAAAGAGAGAGCCAGGCCAGGATGAAATAGATCGTGATATTCATGAGGTTGAACCATTTCACAATGCATCAAAAAATGCTGAACAATTTAGAGTTAGTCTGCAGACAATTCTACGAAGACTATCGGCATCAGGAATCAAAGCTAGAAAACCCGCGGATCAAAAGCTTAACCTTCATCGGTGGACAAGGCAGCATATCCGTTGGAATCGTAATGACTGAAACAATGTAGGCCTGTAATTTGTTCACCGATGAAGCTTCATTCCAAATTGATCAAAAAGACAGAGAAAGGGTGTGCTACCGAAAAGCTGGTTAACGTTTTCTTCCAAATATGATTCAAGAACATCTTTATCGTGGTTATAGAAGAGTTATCGTATGTAATGGGATCATGAAGGGACAGAAAACGCCATTAGTCGGTATTGTTTGTTTTTGTAGTTTTTCTATGTAGACCTACCTTGTCTAGAATAGAACTTTTGCGTTTTTCTTGACATATCCAATGTTATTTATATAATGTTTCAGAAATCAATTTTCTTGGCTATTTTTCATTTGGCTACGTGTCGAAGTTATCATTATAATATTACAATTTGTACATTACAAAGATATCGTCTGGAGACTATGCAGGTTTAAATAGAATTAACATTGTTGGGTGTATTCGAAACCAGCTACTCATTTTCATTCACAGCTATAAAGAAAGTGTGAAATCTGAACATGACGGAGGCAATGATTATTCATGAGAATGAAGACAAGAGATAGAAGGAAGGATAGATATGCAAAAGACTACAAGTCTTACTTTTCATTTGAGGCAGGGCTTGTCGTCAGTGAACCGTTTACAATTAAGACTTGCTGGCCAACGAATTCTTAGTTGTTTCATCGTATCCCGGCATTCTTTTCGAGACTTCCGGCACACAGATCTACAAGGCAGGACGCGCTTCCTCTTCCTGCTACACATTGGAAAATAAATAGAGCACAGTAATGTTTTTAAATGTTTACTGCATCGAGATTTAATCAAAGGATAAAACAGTTGTAGTTGTCGGCTGGCTTCCTTTTGAGTAGCTACGCCAGCGACATCATTCGGAAAAGATGTCATTTTGTATGGAATACCGTATGCACATTGATACGCTGTAATTGCTTCACATTTATGAGCAGACTTCGTCATCTCTTCACCATGTGGTGGTTTTCTTTTCTTTGCTACCTCGATGTTCCTTCTGGATTCAGTTTCTTCTATATCTTCAGGCTTAGTTGGTCCTCTGTTAATTTCTACTTCTTTTTCCTTGTCCATTTCCTGATCATCTTTTCCTCCTTTTTCTTCCACCTGCTCAACTTTAGAGACATCGTCATCACTTGGAATTTGTACGCATGAATCCGATTCAGGGAACCTGTTGCAGTCCAGCATCTTTGGCCATCTGAGACTAATCAGATTCATGTAAGCACGGCAGTTTATGTTAACCCTTTCACACAATGATTTGCAAGGCAGGATAATTGTAGCGTTCTCACACGGAGGAATCAAAGAGCTGCACAGGAACAATCTCAAATGCTTACTGCACTCTACTTCGACCAACGAATGGAATTTGTGGAGTTCACTCGCAGCCTTCTCCTGGTTCGCGTGGCCGAGCGCATTTGGAAAGGCTGTTCTGTCGTACGGAAGTTTCCCGATGCAGAACGGAACTACTATCGCTCGGCAGCTTTCCCGTACCAAGTTTGTCGACAACCCAAATTCTTCTCCTCTCTCAGCTTCTTCGGATGTTTTCCTCATTGTTGGACTGACACAGGGCTCAGTCACCGGGAAGTGGTCACAGTGTAAACGATCTGGCCAGGAGAAACCGAAGTTCTCCATGATACCTTGACAACCGTCTCGAGCCTTTTCACAAATAGATCGGCAAGGAGGGATTACAGTACCTGAAGCGTTGATGCACATGGGTATGTGAGAACTACACAAAAATAACCTCAAGTGCTCACTGCATTCTATTTGTATAAGTGGATAGAATTGATGAAAATCTACAGCCGCATTCTCTTGGGACGAATGGCCAAATAAGTTCGGAAAGGAAGTCCTATTATAAGGAAGCTCGCCCTTACAAAATGGTACCCTTATATCCTCGCAAGTTTGATTACTCAAAACTTCATAAATGGATTTCTCTTCTTCTTTAATAAAGGTATTGGATCCCAATACAGATTCGGTGGTCATTTGCGCCCATAAGGTATCATTGTACTCTGGATCTCTGATACACGGATCTTCGTTTGGAAAGCGATGGCAATGGAGTTCAGCTGGCCAGTCAAATCCAAACTTGTTGACTAGTTTCTGGCAATCAGCTTGTACTCTCTTACACAGTGATCGGCAGGGCAAAACCATTTCCACTGAAGAGTCTGTGCATCGAGGGAAATGGGCAGTACACAGGAAGAGCTTCATGTGTTTGCTGCATTTGGCGGCCACAAGGGGAGACAATCGATTTATGTTGGATCGTGCTATTTGGTGCGTTTCATGTTGCAGTGCGTTCGGGAAAAACGTGATATTATAAGATAATGTGTCCTCGCACAAGGGGACGATTACGTCTTCGCAGGATCTGCAATCAGGCTCTGGGTCTTCGTCAACTGTTGTCCGTGTTTCAAGCACAATGGTTGTCTTGTCACCCAAGCAAGGGGCTTTACGGGGAAAGTTGTGACAGGCCAAACACGTTGGCCACTGGAAGCCATACTTGACCATCAGTCCCTCACAGCCATTCCTGGCTGCTTCACATAACGATCTACAAGGCAACACCAAGTCGGATGCCGTTGCACACGGAGGAAAGAAGACGGAGCACAAAAGTAGCTTTATGTATTTGCTACATCCAGCTTTCAAGAGAGGAATGTAGACTTCTATTTCTTTCTCAGCTACAGCTTGTGAGGTAAATCCTAAAATATTTGGAAAAGTAGTGACATTGTAAGGAATATTTTGATCACAAAATTCACTTTCCATGATTTGACATTTATCGTTGACTGGATTGATAGACAAGCGTTGCCGTCTCTTTTCTGTTGTCGTCTTACAAATTTCAATGCGGTTTGGTGACTTATCTTTGGTTCCTCCAAAGAAGTCGATGTCCATGCAAGGTTCTCCAACTGGATAAAGATCGCACTGTATATAAGATGGCCATGCCAATCCAAACGAGATCATTGCCTCTTCACAACCTTCCTTTGCCATCTCACAGAAGGATCGACACGGCACAAGTATGGAAGACGAATTTGTATTGCATGGCGGCGCATGCAAAGCACAAATGAAATGCTTTATGTACTTACTGCATTCAATTTTCATCAGAGGGGAAAACTGGCCGAATGATGTAGAGGCTGAATTCTGATCTGGATGGTTCAATGCGTTTGGAAATGTCGTCTCATTGTATGGCATAGACTCCAGGCAGGCAGATATTGAGAGACTTTCACACTGGATAGGCGCCATAGAAACAGTGCTTAAACCTCGACCACTCCCCTCATATTGTCCCGGCTCAGATTTTGAACTGATTGCTGTAATAACATCCTCTTTACTCAGACACATTTCAGAGCTGGGGAAATTTTCACATTGCAAAAAGTCTGGCCATTGAATACCTTTGGCCATTAATACTTGCTCACATTCAAATTTTGCCTTTTCACAGAATGAACGACATGGGAGGATCGTCGAATGCGAAGTGCTAGCACATGGAGGTGTGTAAGTTGAGCACAGGAGAGGTCTGAGAAAATCACCACATCGGTCCTTCATGAAAGGTGTATATTGATGGATTGCCAGGGCGGCTTCGAATTGATTACTGTGTTGTAAAGAATTAGGATATGAAGTCGTATTGTATGAGAGACCAATTCGACATAACGGAATTGTAATTTTCTCGCATTTGTTGTTGACATCGACATCATCCTTTGCATCGGCACCAAGTGTACTTCCCTCTTTGCGATGACTCTTCTTTTTAGTCTCGATAATTATCTTGCCATCTTCATCAATGCACGTGTCATTTTCTGGGAAGTTTTGGCAGTGAAATGAATTAGGCCATTCAAACCCAAACCTCCTAAACACGCTCTGACACCCTGTCTTTGCTTTTTGACAAAGCGATCGACAAGGGCGAATCAGGTTTGAAGGAGAAGTGTAACCGCAGGGCGGGATGTATAAAGAACAAAGGAAAAGTCTCAAATGAATGCTGCATTGTACTTTTATAAAAGGCATAAACTCGGAAATACTAAATGCAACGTCGTCTTGATTCTGGTGACCCAGCGAATTTGGAAATCGTGTCGCATTGTATTGCAGGTTACGACACGAAGGTATCGATATCGGTTCACAATATGCTATAGTTTGGGCGATATCACCGTTACCAGCATTTTCACCTGCTTCCGTTTTTGTGACGGACACCACGGTTGTCACATCTGAACTTTTGTTGTCTTCTACGCATGACTCTGGATCTGGGAAATTATCACATTGAAGAGAGCTTGGCCAATGAAATCCAAATTTTCTCAAAATCGGTTGGCATTCATCCCTTGCTTTTTGACACAAATGACACGGGAGATTTAAAGAATCAACTGAAATTCCACAAGGTGGGGTATATACGGTGCATAGAAAAAGCTTCAGATAGCGACTGCACTGTATTTTTACAAGAGGAAAAAACTGGTGGACTTCCATTCCTGCATCGTCTTGGAATCTGTGGTTTAACAAATTAGGAAATGATGTCATATTATACGGTATATCTTTTCGACACAGAGGAATCCTTATCGCTTCACATTTGTCATCTTCCTTTCCAGCATTTTCATTTTCACTATGTTCATTTACCGTAGCCGATGAAGGTTTGCTTGTGGCGGCAAGGCCAGTTTCACTAATGCATGGCTCTGATGCAGGGAAATTGTCACACTGGAGTGACTTTGGCCACACGAATCCAAACTTTCTCATGAGGTCCTCACATCCACTCCTTGCCTTTTCGCATAATGAACGACAAGGGCGATTAGATGTCTTATACAAAATTCCACAAGGTGGGACATAGATGGTACAAAGAAAAAGCTTTATAAAGCTACTGCACTGCACTTTTACAAGAGGAAAAAATTGGTGTACCTCTAGTCCTGCATCACCCTGTGACCTGTGGTTCAAACTGTTAGGGAATGACGTCATATTGTAGGGTATGTCTCTGGCACACAAAGGTATCGATATCGGTTCACATGCGCCGTGTGTTTCTTCAGTAGTCATTGAATTGTGAGCAACCTGACCGTTACCAGCATTTTCACCTGCTTCCGTTTTTGTGACGGACACCGCGGTTGTCACATCTGAGCTTTTGTTGTCTTCTACGCATGACTCTGGATCTGGGAAATTGTCACATTGAAGAGAGCTTGGCCAATCAAATCCAAATTTTCTCATAATCGGTTGGCATTCATTCCTTGCTTTCTGACACAAATGACACGGTAGATTTAAAGAATCAATTGATATTCCACAAGGTGGGGTATACACCGTGCATAGAAAAAGCTTCAGGTGGTCACTGCACTGTATTTTTATAAGAGGAAAAAACTGGTGAACTTCTAGTCCTGCATCATCTTGTGTACTTTGGTTCAACAAATTAGGGAATGACGTCGTGTTGTAAGGTATGCCATTACGACAAAGATGTATCGTTATATCCTCGCATAATCGTGACGAGTCACGCGTCGAATTTCCTGTAGAAACCTCTCCTTGGTTTACATCAATATTTTGGTTGGGTTTCAATGTGCTGGTAACCAATGCCTTTTTTCCTTCTTGTGTTACATCGACGCATTCGCCCGATTCTGGAAAGTTGTGGCACTGCAATTCTTCTGGCCACCCAAAACCATATCTGTTGAATAAATTTTGACAATCTGATTTGACTCTCTCACACAGGGGCCGGCATGGAAGAATCATGGGATCTGAAAGATTGCCACATTTAGGGAAATAGGAATTACATATAAAGAAACTCAAATGCTCAGAACAACCATACTCTTTTAACGGAGAAAAGGTTTGTACCATTTGTTCAGCCTCGTCTTGATTTGAGAGCCCCATCGAATTTGGAAAGTAGGTCAAATCATATGGCAAAGAGATGCTGCAAACGGATGATTTCAAGGTTTGGCAATGCTCTAAACCAGCCATTTTGTTGTCTGGTGAGTTAGACTTGACTGTTACCTCGATCGCTTCTTTCTTTGCCCAATTCATTCTCATGTCTTCTAAATTCTCGAATTCCCCGATGCATACACCTGACGTAGGAAATATACGGCACTGTAGATGCTGGGGCCAGCGTAAGCCAGAAAGCCTCAAAGAACTCTTGCAGGACTTTCGAGCCTTTCGGCATAAAGAGCGGCAAGGTGGTAGAGGTTGATGCATGCTAGCACACATTGGAAAATGAGCCGTACATATGAAAAGGCTGAGAAAATTGATGCATTCTGTGCCTAGAACGGCGCTGCTAAAATTGAAGACTGCTAACGCCTCTCGCGCCTCGTTCATATTTTTATGCTGAAGGAAATTTGGGAAAAGGGTCATCCCATACGGAAGATTTTTGTGGCAATACGAATGACGTAATGGCACGCACTTTTCATCAAGCGTTTGGATATTCTGTACATCTCCCCGCGTTTCTGTCAGTATGTCTTGTTGATCAAATTTTCCTATACAAAATCCTGATTCGGGAAAATTGTCACATTCAAGTCTTTCGGGCCAAATAAATGCACTTTTCAAGATAGGACGTTTACAGCTCTTTATGGCCTGCTGACAAAGTGATCGACATGGAGGCAAAGACTCATAACCCAGAACGCATGTTGGGGCATGTAGAATACAGACGAAGGCCCGTAGCTCACTGGCACAGTCGCTTTTCATTAGAGGTTCAAAATCGGAGAGGGCTTGCCGGGCTTCATCTTGGTCGAGGTGGCCAAGAAGGTTTGGATACTTTGTCAGGTTGTATGGAAGACCTGAGGCACAGAATTCTATCGTAATCTGTTCGCATTTGTTATGGGTATGTTCTGTAAGATGGCGTGTTGTCGGTTCCGTTGATTCAGAACTTTTATAATCAGTATTGGTCCTTTCTGGGTTCGTTGTCATGATTTCATTGCCATCGGATTCCCCTTCGTCACTTTCAGTGCTAACGCATAAACCGCTTGAGGGAAAACTATTGCATTCAAGAAACGCCGGCCAGGAAATCTGGAGATTTGCTAAAGTGTCCTTACAACTATTACGGGTGACTTCACATAGGTCTCTACACGGGGGTATTGCTTCTGTTAAAATTGTACAGACAGGTGCGTAGACAGTACAAAAGAATATTTTGAGGTGCCGGCTACACCCACTGTTAATAAGATCTTTAAACTGACTCAAATTTTGCTCCGCTACTTCCTGGTTTGGGTGGCCAAGAATGTTCGGAAAAATTGTCTTATTGTATTTAATATCCCCATCGCAGAGGGAGATGGAAACGGGCTGGCACTGGTTTCCTTCGCCTAAAGTATTTTCTGCTGTGGTAGATTCTTGAAGTCGATTAGCAATACCAGCCTTTGTTGATGTGTAATATTCTTCCTCGGGTTCACCAACGCACAAGAAACCTTCGCTGGGAAAGTTATTGCATTCTAGATCCCTGGGCAATGACAAATGAAGATCAGTTATGGTCTCCAAACAATCCTCCAATACCGATTCACAAAGCTGGCGACAAGGCGGAAATGGATCAGGCAGAATTGTACACACAGGCGTGTAAACACTACACAGAAAGAATCGCAAATGCCGACTGCAACCACTGTCGATGAGTTCCTCAAAGCGACCTAGCTCTATATCTCTTGACGCTTCCTCTTGGTTTCCGTGTCCCATTAAGTTTGGGAAAAACGTCGTGTTGTAGCCAATACCGTGGTTACAGAGAGGCACGACGATTCTCTGGCAGCCACCGGACAGCTGGGAAGGTGTTGACGAAGTTACAGAGGAATGTGACTCATTGACGCTTTCTTGAGCAGTTGTACCCGTTTGTCCGTCAGTAGACTGCGTGGTGACCATTTCACTTTCAGTAACTACGATTGTCCCTAACGTGCTTTGCTCTTTGGTGGTGGCAGCTACTGTTGTCGTTGTTGTTTCCGGTTCAGGTTCAATTTCAACGGCTGCAAAGCAGAGACCAAAGAGAGGAAAATGGCTGCACGAAAAGTTGTCGGGCCAAGGGTCTGTAGTTATGCTTTCAAAATATTCCTGAGCTTTGCTGCATAGTGACTGACATGGAGGCATAGGAAGAGAGAAAACCGTGCAAGCCGGAATATAGATACTGCACATAAAGAATCTTAAGTTCAGACTTCTAGGAGACTGCACCAGGTACTCAATCATGCGCAGCTCCTCCCCCGCTGCCTCCTGGTCTTGGTGGCCCAAGGAATTCGGGAAGGCGGTCCAGTTGTAAGGTATATTATCACGACGACACACGGGGTCTCTCACGTTTTCACAGTTCCCCATCTTTAAAACAGGAACTTCTGCCATTTCCGCTGCTGAGGTCGCCTGGATGTCATTTAGACGTTCACTTTCATCGAGTTCGTCTATTTTGGGGCCCTCTTTTCCATCACTGTTTGTAATGGTGGATGGGGCCTCGTTATTGGCGCCACCTTGAATAACTGTACCCTCGTTATTTTCTAGAGCCGAGACTTGAGTTCGACCACTGTCTGCATTTGTCTGAGTAGTGGTGATTGTAACCGAACTTTGCGCGGTCGTTGAAGTTCTGCGATAGAGTCTTTCATATCTCCTTCTTTCAGCACCTGCGATGACTCTTCGCCTCCAGAACCAGTCCACTTCTTTGTCGTGATCCCCCAGACATAGACCTGCCGTTGGAAATTGTCTGCAGTTCCAGCTGGCAGGCCAAACTATCTCAAGATCCCTAAAAGACTCCTTACACTCGATTTTAACTTTCCGACATAGGGATCTGCATGGCGGCAGTGGCTTTGCAAGAAGTGTGCACACAGGTGCGTGGATGACGCAGAGAAAGAATTTTAGGTGTTCACTGCAACTTTGCGATACCATAATCTCGTAGCTGATCATGTTCATCCAGGCTATCTCTTGGGTGTCGTGGCCTAGTAGGTTAGGAAAAGTGGTTTCGTTATAAGGTAAAGCAAAGGTGCATAAGGGAAGACTCACTTTTTCACACTTGTCTCTCTCAACTTGGGGCTGGCCCCAAGCGATCTCACCAGTCCTTTGATCCAGATCTTCTTCACCAGCTTCATCGTCCCCATCTTTGCTGGATGCTTTTGTAGCTAAAGTCCATTTTGGCAGTTCATTTTGTTCTTCGCTGACGCAAACACCGGAAGATGGAAATTTATTGCATGCCATATGATCTGGCCAATCAAATCCAAGATTTTTTAGCTGACGTTTGCATGGATTTTTAGCCTTTTGGCACAGCGAACGGCATGGCGGCACCGGTTTGTACAATCCGAAACAAACTGGGAAATAAAACGAACACAAAAATTGTCTGAGATACTGGCTGCACCCCGTGTCAACCAATGGCAGAAACGCACTCAATGCTTCAGTCGCTCTCTGCTGAGTGTCATGTCCCATAACATTGGGCAAAACGGTCCAATTATAGGGAAGATCACTGCTGCAGAATGATGTTTCGATGGCTTCACAGTAGTCATTGGTACCGGTGCCATTTGCGAAATACACCTGCAGAGTGTGACTCACGAAGAAAAGAAATAACGAAACAAATATTTTACCACCCATGCCGGTGGATTTCTTCACGATTCCTCTGATTTGGTGATTACGGAAGAAGCATTCAACATAGCTCAGTAAATATTGATGAATACGAAACCAGACTGAAGAAGAAGTTAAAGAAAAACCCCCCAAAAAAACAAGAACAAGAAAAAAAAAAGTTTAAAAAGAGGAAGAAAAAAATCACAGTAAAAAGAGAGAAAGAAGAAGAGAAAATTGGAGTGTCTTGTTAAGTCCTTTTAACTCACTGTCCAATCATAATACAATCCAAAATTGATTCCATTCTCGATATAAAATGAATCCTCATGAATGATATAAGAATAGTATATCAAAGACGACTGTCACGAAGATAGATCTAACACACGACGTTGTAGAGGGTTGAAACTAAAACCCCAAACAGCACGTTACAGCATGCTTCAGCAAAACTTGCAGTTGAGCATGTAGACATCATTTTAAATTGTATGGTCGTTGGAGCTCTCAAAGGTCAAAGAGGCACGTCGAATAACATCCGGTCATTATCTCCACACATGAAAAAGGTATAAAAACACCAAGCTCACGTCAGGAACCATTTGACACATACACTCCCATTACTCCACACATCAGTTGTCCAAAGCGGCTCCAACGATTGACCTAAATGTGACAAGTGATGAGATGGTCTCAGCTTAATTAGCGATGCTTTCTTTTTCTGTTTTTAATTCTTGAAACAATGACAAAGCGCAGTGTTAAGATGGCTTAGTGCAATTAGATAGATGTGGAGGATGGTCGAGGAGAGAGAGAGAGAGAGAGAGAGAGAGAGAGAGAGAGAGAGAGAGAGAGAGAGAGAGAGAGAGAGCGCACATGATAGTAGGTCTACTTCTACACCGGTAATTGCGCACTTTCAAGATGTTTTGTTTTGTTGTTGTTGTTTTTTGTGTGTTTTTTTGTTTTGTTTGGTTTGGTTTGTGTTTTGGTTAAGCTTTTTGTGGAATGTTAGCTCCAAGTGATGTCTTTGTTAAGTTGTCCTTTTTCTCTCACGCACACTTTGGCTGGCCTACTTTGTTTATAGAAAGGAAAACAAACTGTCATAAATCGTGCAGTCTGCAATTAATCTTCAGGGGTTGGTCTTCATCTCTTTCACCACAATAAAACCAAAAGAAAAAAAGAGCAGGGAAAAAAAACAATAACAAACACGAGAACGCAAACAAACAACAAACAAATAAAACCAAAACAAGGTAACAGTAACAGCCAAAAAGAAAAGCAACCAATACCAAACCCCTAAATCCTACTGCTACTACTACTACTACTACTACTACTACTACTACTACTACTACTACTACT
>JAOYNN010015585.1:0-19233 GCA_025770095.1 Goniobranchus kuniei | reverse complement strand
TGGATCTATTGGTTTCGTGTGTGAGATGGCATTGTGTACTTCACTGTATGTTTGATTGATGCGATTGAATTTGAGTTCTGTTTCATGAGCATGATCGACAATGAAAGGGTTGTTTGTGCATGTTTTTGTTGTTTCTACAATTGACTGTGTGTTCTCTTCATAAACGGGTGGATTGAGGTATTTGTGACAATGATTCCCTATGAATGATACTGCGATAGGTTTGTGGTGTGATTCTCTGTTTCTTAAGTATTTTATCTAAAGACAAAGCTACTGGCCTTGACCTTGGAGTGAGTTTTCGAGAGAGTGTGTGTTCTAATGTGTCTATTTGCTATTGATATCTACAGATATCTTCCTCTGTATCTTTAGATAATAAACAATTTTGTGCGAATTCTTGCTGCTGCTCTAGGTCTGCCATCCTCTACCAAAAAGCCTCAGTTTTGATCCTTAATCTGTAAGGTGTTCATGAGGTCAAGATGTGATTTTAATGTCTATATCATGTGCAGCCTGTTCAAGTAATCTGTGTTGTTTTAAAACTATGCCTCACAGAATGTGAAGGTAAGGAGGTGAGGAGGTGAGACTTTGTTTAATTCTACTTGTATTAAAGGTACATGTAATGAAATGTGATATTTGGCAACATTTTTTTTTTGTTTCCACATTCTTGTTCGATATTGTGTGTGTTGTCTGTATGTAACATTGCCAGTGTTCTTGATTTACAGCACGATGGTACTATTCTTAGTGTGCGATTTTGGTATCAGGCAGCGCAAGCATGGGTATGTGCCTTAAGGGCCTGAAAGACCTTAGATCTTGCACAGAAAGTCATAGTTACCATTAAGGAAGAATTTGATGTGCATTGGGTTTGTGTGTGTTAGCAATCTGTAGTGTGAATTTCATTGAATGTTTGCCATGATCCACTCCCACTTTAACCCAGATCTCATCTGATGGAATTGTATTGTTATGCCAGGATATTAACTGTCTTTTAGAACATGAATCTAACATGTAATCTACAAAATGTGTCAAATCAACAATTCTTCCGTATGGTGCCTGAAATTCCCCATTTTCACCCAAGAATGTTCTTTTCTCTACTCTTACAAAGGTCTGTGTTATTCTAGAAAATTGCCTTCCTGAATTTTCATTTTCTAACTATTCCCCTACCTGTTTTAGCAATTGTCCCTGTTTTTACCCTGTCTCCAGCTCAAACCCAATGTTCCCATGATATTTTTAGCTTCTGTTTAACACCTGCTTTTCTACAAATTGTCTGCCGACGACTTCAGGTATTCTTTTTAACACTGCAGCTTACTGTGTGATCAGATTGGTTTGAAAGCCCTGCGACATAATGTCTAGTGCTGTGTAAAAGTTGTGCACATTTTCGTTTTGTAGGTGTTTTCACTAATTATGTGTTTTTCCTTGGTGCGAAAATTCTGTGCAAGATCAATGGTAGGCCTTTTTTGTTGCATTTGACAACATTTTTGTCTGGACCAGTATGTAGCTTTGTTTGATCAAATGTGTGTTAAGTTCTTCTTCTTTTGGTGTGAGTGGCTGAACATGCGACTTGCTTAGTGAATGTGTAAATGTGAAATCTTTTTTGAACATAGGAGATGTGGAAATATCGACAGTCTGTGGTTTTGAGGCTTTAATTGGTGTTGATGTGGCAACAGGAATAGGTACGCTATCTGTTACGTGTTTTGTAGTGGCTGTCTTCATTATCGGCAATGTTGGATGCGTTTCTTCCCTACTGGTAGCGTTGGATGTCTGAGTATCTGTTTCTTCTTGTTGGCCTGTCTTTTGAATGGCAGTTTGTCGTTGTAATATGCAACCGCTACTTAATTGTACCTTAAGGGCACAGCTTGAGCAATTGTCAAAAGAATTGGCTGTTTTATAGCCACATCAAATGTTTTGCGTTGCTGCCTTGACATTTCATGCTCTCTCCATTGATGTTGCACTGAGATTTTTTAAAATTGAGTTTATGATGGCGACGCATTTGGCACAAACAAATTTGGAATGTTTGTCAGACTAGTCCTTTTCAATGTTCAGTCCAAAAATGAAAATAAAGTCCTTTGTTAATGATTCATTGATATGGTTTTTTATATTTCTTTTGTTTCTTCTTTGTAAGATTTTTATGTGCACAAATACGGCACAGCTCATTTAAATAAGTTGTATGAACGACAAATCAAATGTATGATCCATGGTCTGCAGAACGATAGAAAATAAACACAATGCTAAGCTAGTTAAAACACATGAATTGCATAACACTCACAATGGTTGTTGATATGATTTTTTCCAATATCTAAGATAGGATAGTTAAAGGGTCTACGCAAAGTTTGAAAATTATCATAAGTCATGCCGTTTTTTTGGAAAAAATATTTTAAAACAATAGTATTAATAGGCTTGAAATGAGTTCAAATGATGATTGATAAGCATATGGATGACTTCAACAGAATGACAAGCAATAACAGCAGGACTTCACAAATTCCTCTGCTTCTTCTTCCTCGCTTTATTATTCCCACTAAGTGAGGTCAGCGGTTCGGATTCTTGACCTCCAGAATTCCCTGTCCTGTGCGTCATCTGGAGTAATTTTCAACTCCATTAGGTCCCTCTAGACCCGATCCATCCACCTTCCCTTGGGCATTCTCAAATTCCAGGGCTTTAAACCATTAGCTGCAGACATGACATCTGAAACATAGGCATGAACAAAACGTAAGACATCGAACATACAAGACATAATGCTTGGGTGTAGGAAACATAATGAAACACATGCATCTCAAGGCTTTTGCACACATGAGGAAAACACACTCACAAAAGCAGTATAATACCACGCGAAAAAACAGTCAGAGAAATATCGCTCTTTTTCGATTCAATGGTAGAAGTATTCCACTTGCTTTTGAAAATGAGAAGTGAGGGCTGGAAATGGTCAATTCGCTATCATACCCGCATATTGCCACATGTTGGCACGCAAGGTATTCCTCTCATGGATGCTCTTAAATCTATTTGGGCGGTGTCAGGTTACTCCGGCTGTCAAGATTTATTACGCTGATAGCGGCTCATCATTATTCTCACTAACTAAAATATCACTGGTGCGCATAAATCAACGCCTTGATTGTGACTTGTATTCAAAGTAGTTGAGGCTCCGTGGCTTCTTCTTTGAAACCAGTTTTAAAGAAACATAGACCTAGAATCACATAGATCTAGAATCACATCTCAAGCATATCAGTCGTTCATTTATTGGCAATCACTGTCACAAATACATGGACTTTACAGATGGCTATACATGGAGCTTACTCAAGGAGTAGATTTATAACATCTACTGATTCCCTCACATACATCACAAATATAATACATGTATGCAAACTCAATAGAACAGAATTTTTGACAAACTAGACCACAGTCTTTCAGTGAAGTACACAATACAATCTCAAATTGTCAGCCAATTGACAACGACACTCTTTAATTATACACTTCTTGTCAAAATAGATGACTACATGACTATGTATAGAGAGAACTTTCCAAATAAAACCATATCAAAGCAAAATAATATACTTGAACACACTGTATTCCATACATTACAAAACGCACATTTGGATTAGGTTTGATAGGAGAGCAAGGGACTGAAAGCAGTCATCAGGTCATATAAGTGACTTAGAAAGGAGAGGCTATGGAATCTTCAATGCTTTATCATGACTTAAATTTATTTTAAAAGTTCACTTTATTAGAGTCTCCCGAACATTTTCTGTAATGTCACATGGAAAAAGTTAAAATAAGAATAATAAATAATTTTTCACATACAAAATTGTGTATCAAAGTTGAAAACTCAACATATAGTTTTATTGTTAAATATAGACATAAAAAACATATAAAATGCTGAAATCTAGGGCAAAACTAAAATCAGGACTCAAATGAGTCTGAAAACATGTCACCATATTTATGTTCAAGAGCATAAGAACATTTTTTATTTTCCATATTTAGTATCTATTTTAAAAAGTTACTGTAAATAAAATTACTACCAGAAGGCTATGTCAGACTGTAAACACTGTCAAAGCTTTGATAACGCCATACAGTGATTGACAGGTAGGCCAACAGCGCTTAATCTGCTCAAATCTCACAGTGACCTTGACCATGCCTTTTCTTTAGAATTGTACATACTGTGATTGAGCTACATATGATGTCACAGATAAATAGGCATTGTTTGCATGTCACTTTAGTTCGTGTTCGAAGTTCGGGGGGAAGAACCAAACTGTACCGCATTGGCCGGTTATACTTATGCAGCAATATTATTTTCTTCAGAATGCCATTATAAGGCGGACTTCTGAGTAATAATTTCCAATGAAAAAGTAGGCCTATCCTGTTAGTGTTTTCGCTACCTTTTTAAAGAAAAAAATCTTTGTTAGAACAGATTACTTGAATTCAGTAAAGGCCTTGTGAAAATCCTCTTGACCATGACGTGTGTACGACTGTAGGAGCCAAGAAGGTAGGAGGGTCAGTGGAAACTGGTGTATAAATATAGAAACCTCCCACGGAAATTATATTTGTACACCGGTGTATAAATATAGAAATGTTCCCCCAAAATTTTATTTGTACACTGGTGTATGAATATACACTCCCTTTTTCAAATTGTTCTTATCCATTTGATTATCCTTTAGAAGAGCTAATAAAAGTTTTCAATCATGCAGGAATGTTGCAACTGTGTCTGTCCCCAGGCTGCCCTGCGCAAAATTTGCTCTTTGTACGGCAAAGACGGAATTTCAGCCCTTGACGTCCAGCAACTCATTAGTCCTCAACTCATGGACTCCTTTTTGATGTGTTCTCACAGTGATGAAAATTTTGTTTGAGAATCCTTTTTGATGTTTTCTCACAGTGATGAAAATTTTGTTTGAGAATCCTTTTTTATGTTCTCACAGTGATGAAAATTTTGTTTGAGAATCCTTTTTGATCTGTTCTCACAGTGATGAAAATTTTGTCAGAGACAAATTCTGAGCCAAACTGTTTCTCCTGATTTTCCAGATCTTTTTGCCAATAGCCGATGCAAGAAGATTTTAACCAACTTGATATTATTTACTTACCTGGTTATTTTTGCTTTGGTCATCTCTTTGATGGTTCTGTTTTAGCATTACAGATTATTGTACATCCTTTAACTGAGAAAGATTTTTCCTTCACATGTTTTGTTTTAAAAAACAGATTGTATCCTTTCTTTTCCCTGTCTTTCTTTTCTTTTCATCTTTTTATACACTCTAAAACCTTACCATGTAATTGGATGTTGATTTTAGGTTTTGGGATTTTGTTTTCCTAGAAGGGTGGGGGTTGGGGGGGAGAGCACTGATGTTTCATTTAGAAGTATTGTGTTGAATATATGAACACAGAAAGGGAGTGGAGGAGTTGACCGATGTTTCTGTGAAATATTGCTTCAAAAATATTCTACATAGTTTAGCAGATTGATTGCTGCAGTGGGGTGTGGTATAAGGTTTATGTTTTATTTTTCCTAAATGAAATGTCCATTGTTTTGTGATGTTCTTTTTAATTGCTTTTTTTTTTATTGGTTTTTTTTTCTGTCGTTTTGTTTTGGGTTGCTTTTTTTTATAGTTACCGGTATTCCATAAGGGTTCTTCTTTCGTAAAGAGGATTTTTGTTGTTGTTGAAAGATTGCCTTTTTGAGTCTTCTGAAAGTGTAATGAAAACATAAAATATGGTATTGATATTCTTTTGAAATATTTAGATATGCCATAGATCTTTTGGTGAGTTGATTATTTTTTATATTTTCAAATACTATGTGCCATAGAGGATAACTTGCTGACTTTGGAGACCACGAGGTTAATTTGGGTGTCTATCAAAGGCCAAGGAAATCATGAATCTTCTCAAGCTATTTGTCTAGGAATGTACAGACTGGAGAAAGTTGATCACCAACCTTTTCACATTTTTAGCTGTTGAAAGCCATACTCTTGTAAACCAAATGCTCAAGACATTTGCCAAGTAAATTTGTTGCTCTTACTTGCATTTTAAACCTCTTGGCTCAAGCCATTTGTCTTTGTCAAAGTTGGTGATATTAGTCATTAATAATGACATAATAGTAATAGGAGCTGTCATACAAAAGTTTCAGTCTCAAGTACCATATATACCCACCTATAATGTGCTTCCGCTTACGATTTGCACCCCTTACTTTTGAAAGCAAAGTCAAAATCATATACCCCTCAGATAATTTGCAACCCTAAAATTTGACACACCCTGACTCACCTCCATGTGTATTTTGTTGCCAATCAAGGCAGTGTCGATGAAAGTTGAATTAGATCTACCATTTGGTGGATGTCCTGTGTAGTGTAAAATATCCATAGAATTAAATAGTAGTAGCAGTTGTGATCATTTAATGGTAATAATACATTATGCAGAACAGTAAACAATAGTAACAGGAATGGGACGTAATTACACTTACCACAACTTGGTGGGAGTGCATTCCCGTTCCCCATTTTTACACATTAATTCCATCTTCTGAGCTGGCTTGTTTTTTCAGGCCATTTTTTGTGCTCCACGATATTACACATTCTCCACTTTGAAGCCCACATTATTATTTAAAAAGTTGTACATTATAGGTGGATATTTATGGTATGATATTTGAAGAAAAAACATACATTTCCATGTCTAAATTGTTGGATAATGAAGCCAAAATATATTGCTTTGGATGCTTTTATTTCTTATGTGTTAACTTGGTAAACCAGTCATGAGATTTAGCTTGAGGACAAGATCTTCAAGGCCTGCATGAACCATAGTCTTGATCAAATTATTAGTATGTATTTCTACCCACAATTAAGTCCCCTTGATCAAGCTGTGTGAAGATACTGATAGTGATAGTAAATGTATGCTGATAAAAGTATGCCTAGCTTAATGTCTATTTTGTAACACTCTCTGTCAACACCAAGAAATGATGTACCGGTATTCCATTTTTACCATGATATTGTGAATCATCAATCGTAGTGAGATATTGTTACAAACAAAAACGGGTACAGAAATGGTCCAAGATTTTACTTCTCTTCCTAATCTTATGTGACATTTCTCATACCATTTTATATCTTCTGACCTTTGAATTCATGCACCTTTTACAATGTAATGCTTTTCCGCAAAACATGGCAGGTCAGGTATTTATGAATCAAAATATTTGTAACGATTCACTTTTCGTTTATTTGTATACATGGAAATTGTTGTCACTTTATTGTTGTTTTCCAGTGCATATGGCATGGCTTGAAATTTGTATCTTTCCTTTTATAAGGTAATCATTTGTTTGTTTACTCATTTATTTATGTATTCATTTGAATCACGTCTTTGGCTTAGGGCTCAGGAATGGATGTTTATGTTTAGATGGAGAGGTTCGAAGTTAAATCTGTGGCAGTTCTAAGGAGAAAACTCTCAGTAGAATGGATTGTAATCAGTTGTTCGGCTAGATCAGACCTGTTAACTTTGCAGAAATATTTGTAAGTGTAACTAATTTACATTCCCTATCGCCACACTATGACAAACAACCAAAGTGTACAAACCTCCAAGCTAGAGAATCAATACCATGCTAATATTGCACTATGCATGTATTTATGAAAACCAAGAATAGTTCTACACTATACATATGCCGTTATGGTGGAGAGACAAGGACTTTATATGAAGGCAAGGTCATCTTGTTTACCACTTACAAACACCTTTGAAAGATGGCTGTGTATGCAAAAGAATATGATATGATAAATATGCTGGACAAGCTACATGTGAATAGAATCAGATTCACAAAAAAGAATCACATGCAGCTTTTGCTTTTCTTTTAAAAATATTGTTTCATGACTTTTCCAGTTGCCCCTTGATTTGAATAATTTTATCTCATTGGAGAAGAGTGTAGAGACATAAGTTCAGGGAGTGCATGAGTTTTGATTCTAATCATGATTATTGAAGCTGTCATGGGTAAATGGCCTAAACTATGGAATTGAGTGAAATTGCTTGAGAATTGAACAGATGTACGCCGGTATGTTATTTTAACATGAAATTGCCAAAGTTGCTTTGCTTTAATAGGTAATTTTTTTGTTCATACAGAGATAAGCATGTCTGTCGAAAGCCAAAGGAGGATGGATACTCACTAGCACTGCATTGTCCCTTAAAAGGGACCTTATATGTTTTTATATTTCATATAGTCAGTCTTTTTATGTCACCATGTCATCTGTGATGGATATAATCAGAACAATTTTGTTTTGTTTTTAATGGTTGTGACCATCTGTTAACCCATTTTTGTTTATTTTATACCCATGCTATATTTTGTATTCCCTCAAAGGCATGTACTTACGATGATAATATTCTAAATGCATTGAAATGTATTAGGTGACAGAACTTTTATGTCTGTCACTATCAATGAGCAATTCCTGCCAATATTTTACTTAGGGTATGTCACTTGCTATACTTACATTGTTGTAAACAATCACGGTTTCATTTGATGATTAAGTGTCTATGGATTTAAATTTTTTGAGAATTTGATTCCATCTTGTCATTTAACTGTATAGGATTAGTGCATTTCGCTGGTGATGGTTTGGTAAGATTCTGCTTTATTCTTGTGCATAGGCCAGAGATATGTACGCTCAGAAAACTTTAAAGGAGATAGTTTTCATAAACAATCTGTAAAAAGATGGTGTAGTATCTCATTTTTGTATTATCTCTGACCTAGACCTCTAAAGTTGCTTATACATATACAAAATTCCGGCCAGATAAGACTCTCACTCTCAGAAATTTCTAAAACATTTTCCTATAATTTCCTTTTTGTTACATATGCAATGATGTATAAAGCAAAATGTACAGCATGACAACAAAATTATATACATTATTAAAGGGGAGATGTAGTCTTGTGGCATGGCAAAAGCCCAAGGAGCTCAAGACCAAGATTGATTCCAGATCATAGCTGGCTGCCAAAAAAGTTCAGTAAGAGATATTCATTAGACTTGGTGATCCTATATGCAGTTCTGCATGTAATAGAACATCTTTGCTGTTTCAATTTGTTGAAGACAAGGCTGAAAATTAATAGGATTAAGGTGAGCAAAATTAGTTCCTACCATTCCTCTTCTTCTATCCATCTTTTTCAGGCCTCAGGCTATACTTGCCAAAAATCATTATTCAGAGCCTATAAAATGGTGATCTGCTTTGGCAACCAAAAAGTAAGGATAGGTCAAAAGAAGGATGTATTACACTGAACAAAAAGATGCACTGTAATAATTGTATGTCATGGTTGAGTAAATTTGAATAAAACAGTCTAAGCTTTTAACAAGCTTGATAATTGCATTTTTAGATATTTATACTTATGTGTACATAAGCAGGCCAAAAATGTAAAAAGTGTTATCTGGATTTATACTCCACAAGATAATCTCCACAACTTATTCATATCAAATGTTTAAAGTATGTTTTCCAAACCTTATTCTCTTCCATAATATATCTTATAAAGCCTGTGAAAGGATTTTAAAATTAGGGAATTGCTTCCAACCAAGAAATCAATTCAAGAATGACAATAATGGGGAAGGAATGAAATGTAGTTGTAGATATAGAGAGCACCCTCCCAAGGCAAAAAACATTAAAATTTGACACAAGCTAAGAGTAGCTTTTTGCAATGAGGTGCTACAGTTGTAAATTGCATCATAGTTTTTTGACAGGTTGATCTGAAAAGAATCAAAAGTGGAACACTCGTAAAAAATAATCTATGAACAAATTAGGATGGTGTATTTATTGTTATACTGTCGACTTCATTTGGACAAAGTATTTCCAATGTTTTGCTAATAATGATACAATCTAGAAATCTAGTCATCTGGATCTAGATCTGTATCTAACTAGAAGATATAATGATATACTTTGAGAGCTTTATCTCTCCACTGTGTTAGACTTGAATAATTTGTTGATCTGTTGTATTTCAACAAGCAGTGGTTGCAACAAAATAATGTAAAGGAGGTTTCTTTCATCAGAGTACATTTCAGATAAGAGCTGTGACGTGTAACACTTTTCCTTGTTGCAGCAATTTTGGAAATGAGTTTTCAGCACTAGCCACTGCTGTAATTATCTGGATACATCAGTCTTATTTGACAGCCATCTTGTGCTAAGCAGGGCAGTGGATTTTGTTCGGGCCCCCTGTTCACCCAGCAGTATAAATGGGTAGCTAGGTCTTTCTATACTTGGCGAAAGTAAAGTCAGCATGGAAAGCAATGGCAAACTACCACATTATGCAGTATGCCTAGTATAATTAAGGCTCTACCCATAATTGCCCTCCACTCAATAATGGGTACGGGACTAAATTTACTACCAGTGGCCCAGTAGCTCAGTTGGTAGAGCGGCTGACTGCCTTGCGAGGTGGCCCGAGTTCTTACCCCAGCCGGGCAGTGGGTTTTTTTCGGGGGCCCCTGTTCACCCAGCAGTATAAATGGGTAGTAGGTCTTTCTAGACTTGGTGGAAGTAAAGTCAGCGTGGAAAGCAATGGCAGACTACCACATTATGCAGTAAGCCTAGTATGATTAGGGCTCTACCCCTAATTCCCCTAAACTCAGTCATGGGTTCGGGACGAACTTTACTTTTTTTTTTTATCCACTTAATGTGCTCAAAGCGCTATACAATTGTTCCTCAACAGGCTTTGTCCAATCAAACATCTTCTTAACTCTACGTGGAGCATAGAGAGATGCAGCCATTTTACAGGCTCACTTGCTCTAGCATACTGACAGGATCTTCCTCTGCGTATGGTCAGGTACTCAATAACACTGAAGTGGGGTGAGGAAATGGATGTAATTAGCCTTTACCAAGGACTGAACCGCGGCATTGCCCGGCCCGGCCTCAAACTCGAACCCCCGCTGTTACATGTCCAATGCACTGACCTCACATCCACGCTGCCACAACAGAAAAATAGATAGTGCTCTATTGATGCATCTGTGATGTGACTTGTTCAAATAGTGATTGAATGCACAAGTACATTCTTAAAACTTTCATCCATTGTATTTAAAGCTGTCATTTTACGAAAGTATGTTGCAGAGATAGAGATGAACAGGGTACAAAATTGAGAAGTTACTGAGATTTTCAGGAGATATCAGTGGACACTTCATTATCATTGAATGGGTCGAGGATAATAAACAACTAACATTCCACAAATTGATTATGAGTAGGATGTGAAATATAAACCTTTCATCAGTGCTGTGTACTTAGCTTATAACTTATTGGTGCTAATTTTTTTATATTCTTTTCATTAAGAGGATTGGTGGTTATTAATGCTAACCGTAATGCATCCCTTAATCTTATGATACAGTAGACTCCTGATAACACAAACTCCAAGGGACCAGTGTAATTAGTTCATGTTATCAAGAATTCGTATTAAGGGTATTGAAGAAAATTAAGCAAAACAGAGTAAAATGCGAGACGGCTAGGCCTAGTTGATTGAAATCAAAGTCGGGTGAATGAATGATGGATGTTGGCACAGGCAAAGCAACTTGACACTAGCTTACACCACTATGTAAGACCTAAAAGAATGGAGTAGTGGTGTGTGGAAGATTGGAGGGGGGTTGGCAGCGGCAAACAATCGGACGACCAGCAAATCGCCTGATCACACGCTCATTGACGCGCAATCAGAACATAAGCCTTGCAGTAATTGGCTGTGTGTATGCCAAGTTGTGACATGGCATAGTGTGTGATGTGCTAGTGTGTCCCTTCATCAGGTACCCCCACTCACTCTCATGAGCTCAGTTTGTGTATCAGAGCTCATGTAACGCTAGATCTAGGCTAGGCTTTTTTAACATGTATGCATTGTTGCCTGGCTCTCTCGGCTCGAAGCCTTGTTGTTGCAAGAACGAGAGTAAAACTTTTAAAGATACATTAAGCACTGGTTCCGATTCATGTAAACAAGATCTAGTGAAATTTGAGTTCGTGTTTTAAGAATGTTGCATTAGTTGAATGAAGAAGAATTTTATCGGGGGTTTCGAATTCAGTTCGTGTTAAGGGTAAAATTCATGTAAAGCAGGTTCCTGTTAGGTGAATTCCTTTGTATTTGTATTTGTATTTGTTAATGAGGGTGGAGACTATTGTGATGAAATGGTATGTACTTGATGATGACATGATATTACATCGATAATCATTGTTTAAAACTGGCATCATTTAAACCACAAAAAAATAGTTGTCAACTTTGAACAGTTTCTGTTCTTTTGCTAAGGCACCAAGGACAACCAAATTTAAAAAGGATGTATACTGTGGTCTTGACACTTTATTGATGGTAAAGGATCTATTGTCATTTATATTGTTTAATTTATCAAAAAAGTAGTTTCCTACTTTTGCGACCCTCACAATCATCTGTTCCACAACCACTTCTTGTTTTATGCTTTTATAATAATAATAATAATAATAATAATAATAATAATAATAATAATAATAATAGTGTAGTTGACTTATATCCCGCCTCTCCCTCTAATATGAAGCCCAAGATGATACAATTCAAATCAAAACAAATTCAAACATTGCTACAAGTACATTCCATCCAATACATACATACAGTATACAGCATAAACTACCTCTCATACTATACATACAGAGAAAGCTGAGAAATGTGACTCTACAAATTAACTTGCATCAGGTGGGTCTTAAGACCTGATTTAAAAGCAATCAATGATGATGTTGTTCTCAATGATTGTGGTAGAGCATTCCAGACTTATGGAGCAAAATGGGAAAAAGATCGATCAGCAAACTTTTTACTTCCTCTTTTTGGCACTCTAAGAAGAAAATGATTTGTAGTTATTGTCTAGATGGTTCAAACAACTGAACAAGGTCACATACATATGATGGTGCATTATTATGAATACATTTGTGACAAAGCACTGCAAGCACTGCAATTTTGTAGGTAATTCTAGCCTCGACAGAGAGCCAATGAAGCTGCTTAATTATTGGTATTACATGGTCTGTTTTTTTACATTTTAGGATAAGCCGAGCAGCAATGTACGACTGGTCAACGAAATGGTTGCTCACATTCAGTCCTGAAAAATGTAAAACAATGAGAATAGGTTGCTCAACAGTCACCCCCCAAAAATACAATCTAACCCCTAAATTCAACCCAATGGAATATTCATTAGCAGAAAAAGACGTCGGTGTAATAACAGATGACAAGTTATCATTTGACATGCACATTTCAGAAAAAATCAGCAACGCCAATGCCATTCAAGAACAGTCTCAAAACACTTTACAATCATTTATCCTCCAGCGGGCAATACCCCCTACGGAGTACACAGTAAAGGTTAGCACATTCAGCACAACAATACCAGCCTATAGCTAGGCACTCATTTTAACTCCTGAGTCAAGTGAAGCAATTAGGGTAACTTTTTTGCCTTGAGGAAAAAACACATCGTCGCTGGCATAAAGATTACTGAAATAATCCTTTAACGAAAATAATACCAAATCAGAAGCCATCAAAAAAAAAAAAAAATCTGAGCTTTTACATAGTGCGAAATCCACAAAATTTGCTCAAAGTGCTTTACAAGTGTTCCCTGACAGGCCTCTTCCAACCAAATACCTTCTCAACTCCATGTGGAATATACAGAGACACAGCCATTTTTACAGGCTCACTTGCTCTACCGTACTGCCAAGATCTTCCTCTGCCTATGGTCGCGTACTCAATAACACCTGAGAGGGGTGAGGAAATGTATGTAAATAGCCTTTGCCAAGGACTAAACAGTGCCACTACTCGGCCCAGCCTCGAACTTGAAATTCCGCTGTTACAAGTCCAATGCATTGACCCCACAGCCATGCTGCCACAAGTCTATGTATAGTCTGGAATTCGTGGAAAGCATCTGAGGACCTGTCAGGATGACTATAGGTTAAACGAGGTCGTCAAAATCTAAAATGTGACATACACACAATCAAACTTTCTGTTATTCATGACTGATGTGATTTTCTCTAAAATCTTTATCATACAGGTAGAAAAATACTTGGAGATTGGCAATTAACTCAAATCCCAAAATTGACCAGACCCACCGTACTAACCTTTGTCCCTTATCTCAAAACCACCAACTGCGATATAAGGCTTCTTTCAGTCACTTGTTCATTTTCAGGTTCAACGTCCTAGGGGGTGACAGTAGTTCATAGTCTGAGAGATGCTATGCTGAATTTATCCTTTTTGAGGGTTTCACTGATTGTTTGTCAATCAATGAAATTCTTTTAATGGTGCGTATCTTTTGACTTTGGCTCTCATATCAGAAAATGAGACCAAAACAGAAATAACAACAGCAGGAATAAAAGAGGATCCAGTTTTATGAAAGCTTCGTGATGCCAATTCTGCTCCATAATTACGGGACAGGAGGGCTCACAAAAAGAAACCTTGAAAGCTTTGATGCCACACACAGAAGATATCTCCTAACTATCATCGTTGTTTATTGGCCTAAAAAAATCTGCAACAAATAGCTACAGAACTGTTGCAAAGCAGATCCAGTTAACTGCCAAGTCAAACAACAGTGTTGGACACACATTGCATTGTTGATACGCCATTCCTACCCAAACTGCTTTCGGCAAATAAATATTTCAACAACGGGACAAAATACATCGGTAACACCCCGACATCTCTGCCAACAATATTAAACAAAGATCTGAAGCAACACCAAAAATACCTATAGACCACCACCAACCCCCCAAAATCAAAGAAGCTATACCATCACAGCTCAAAACACTGAAAGATCTCAACACCTTGAAGCAACTTGCACAAGACAGAGACACATGGAAGAAGTTAACGAAACAGATTCAGATTGGTGATAAGGAAGCGAGCAAGGTCTAGGGCAAGCGTTCTGCAAAGCCATTCATCATCATCTTATATCAGTAGTTTGTGTTTTGTCTGTCTGTGTGTATTTATGTGTGTTTTTTAAACATTTCACTAAAATCAAGATATGGGGTAAGAAATTCACTGCAGCAAGATGTCCTCTGAAAGATAAGATCTTAAAATCTTAGGGAGATTACATTGTTCATGAAATATCACAAATACCATTTTTTTTCCTTTAAAAGACAATCTCAGGGCAACTTCAGTGCTACTTTGAAAAATCAGGTTCCATTTTTTTCATTCCCAAATAGGATAATTTTTTCAAAGGCCGACTGTATTTATACACAGGTGTACAAATATAGAATATAGGCAGGTTTTTCCATTTTTATACACTGGTTTCTATCTTATCTCAGATAGTTAAAAACATAATCTATCACTATTATTTTAGTCTTAATGCAGTTTATCAACATTTTGAACATTCCAGTATCATTTATCTCAAAAGGATAATCTCTTTGACACTTCGCAGTTGTCTTACTAATTCCTAGATTTTATACGAAGTTCAAAATGGCCAACCTCCTGCTTTTGCTGAAAGTTTCTCTTTTCTCAGCGTGTAGGCCTATTTCTATCAAACTAATGTCTTTGTTATGTTTGGTTGTTTGAACAAGGGGATTCTCGCCATCCATTGCAGTGCAATTACCGAAAGTTGAATTCGGGTTCTTTTTGTTGTTTTGTGTGTGTGAGTGTGTGTGTGTGTTGCTTTTTTATCTTTCATTTTTGTTGAGTTCTCTTACTCTTAGGCCAATGAAACAATTCGCTGAGCGGATCATTAAGCTCTAGCCTACCCTTATTTGCCTGATAGACTTCGGGCCTTCACCCACCCCTTCCCCCTTCCAATGTCTTGGTTTTTACGTGCTCCCCTCCCTCCCACACATACACACCTACACAGCTCACAGTACAGGTATTATATTCCTTTCTTCTCGACCATTTACGGGTACATAATTGCCTATCTCATGTTGGCCTATCTACGGATGTCTCGTTGCTAATGTAGCGATTTAGTCGAGAACGCATCGCAATTTTGCAAGCTTTGCTGGCTGCACAACAAATTATCTTGATATATCTAAATCTAGATCAATCTAGACAAGCACTGTAGAATTTGAAGAGGGCGCTTAGTATAAGAAAGTACAGATAATAAATTAGATCAAATCGTGCTGATCGTGCCCCTTGAAAGTAGACTAAGTCTACCACCTGACCCATATTCTCTCTCGACCCATACCGGTGGCCTCGCCCATACCCCCTCCTCCTCCTCCCTCATAGGCCTGGTGCTTGCCACAAAAAATCTGAGAGGGTGAGATGGTGATGGTGGTGGTTGGGGGGGGGGAAGGGGTGTAAGAACCAAACTGGCCGGTTATAATTATGCAACAATATAATTTTCTTTAGAATGCCATTTTAGGGTGGACTTCTGAGTACTTATTTCCATTGAAACAGTAGGCCTATCATGTTGGTGTTTTCGCTACCTTTTTAAAGAAAAAAACCTTTGTTAGAACAGATTACATGAATTCAGTAAAGGCCTTGTGAAAATCCGCTTGACCTTGTATGTACGAGTGTAGGAGGGTCAGTGGAAACCGGTGTATAAATATAGAAGCCTACCGCGTAAATTATATTTGTACACCGGTGTATAAATATAGACTCCCTTATATTATTTGTGGGAAAGTGGGTAGGGGTCATTTAGACTAAAGCGGAGAAAAATATTTTTTATGTCACCATCCAATGGGCATGCAGTTCTCATCATTGCTCTGTTCCAGCATAGTATTATTCGGCCCCTCTTATACACTTTGGCTTTGCTTCAAGATAATTGTTTATTTTTATTTTCTCTCAAGAATATCTGATCCAAAGTAACACCTAAGGCATTTCTTTGGACCTTAAGCCAACGATGACAAAGACAAAAACACAATATGTAAAAAACAAACAAACCAACAAACCCCAAACAACAACAACAAAGCAACAATACGATGTTTTTCTCGGCTCCTTTCAATACGTACGCCATCATGAATTTCACCTTTAAACGTTCTAGCCATGTGGACAGTATGGATAATTAGGAAAAAGAACTGAGACAAAGGGGTTAGCGCCACGAACCGTGTTTGGATAGTTAATATTCGTCCGTAATGCCCTGTTGTTCTGTGGTTGAACTGGACGTATATTTCCTTCCGTCATCACCATACTTGTATCCTTTTGATGTTTTTGAAGTTGTCTCATGGCATCAAGCTGTTTGAAATAAAAAACATACAAACGTAATTGTTGATGGTTCTTTACACAAAGGTCTAGGATATAAAACAGCTATAAGGATATGAGTCGACCTCTTCAATGTCAATGTACTATAATATATTTCATGGATCAACAGGTAATTCGAACTTACAGGATTTTTAACTCCGTACTCAAAAAGGCCATAAGAAAACGCTTAAAGATATCGCTAGGAGTAAGTTGAAAAGTGAACATATTGATCAAATTAAGGAAGATACGCTGGATTGTGATGTGTTATGATGATGCACGTGAACAGGATGATCTGCTCTGGTGACCTCTGACTGCAGAAAGAAGAAGAAGAAGAAGAAGAAGAGAACGATAACGATGACGATGACGATGACGATCTAAGCATAAATGCTACCATTGACATAAACACTGACAACTGACAATAAACTAAATGAATAGTTCATTGAAGCGTAAAAATGTCCTCGCCGTCGTGAGCGCCACGGCCCAATCCCGTTTAAAGTAGACTAAGTCTACCACCTGACCCATGTTCTCTCTCGACCCATACCGGTGGCCTCGCCCATACCACCTCCTCTCAAACTCTTTCAAAGTTTGCTCATAACCTAACCTTTAGACCTTTATCATCTTTATTTTTCTAGATCTGTGGTCTGTTTCGTAAGCAAAAGGCTTTGCAGACACAAGATAGGTGGTCATTCCGTAGGTAAATAGCTTTTACTCCACAAGCAGTTTTATTCTCCTACCTTTCAAAACAGCTGTCGAGAGGGCCGCCATTGCTATTTTTCGAACAAAGGAATGTAAGATAACAGCATCCACATAGTACAAAGGTACAAAAGTTAGTTTAAACAAAGAGTTTCTGAGACAGGAACCATGTTTATTTATTTTCTTCTCATGCCATATTTTGAATTCCCTCTTTACATCAAAACAACAAGTCGCTCAGATCGACAAAACAAAATTGTGAAAGGGCACACCCTTTGCAAAACAATTGACGGAATTCTTAAATCAAATTCTCCCCAGAGAGTAAAACTGACGTTCTGATAAAACCACAAAAGCAAAGTTAATTTTGCTGCAATTTGGCGTCGAATATAAAAACAAAGTGAAGCTTATCATTTGGCATTCTGCATTATGCAAGATTTAAGCCTTTTCGTTAAATTCACTTACCTGATCAGTTGAAATAAAAATCGGCTTGTTGAAAATAACCCATGTCACAGTTTCGTAACACCCTGGTTGAGTGAATGAGCCTTCATACGTAACATAGTATCGTGTCTTTGGAATGAGACTCCGTAAATCTAAATTGTCTATGGGAACCTCTTGACCTAGGGAAATAAATCAAAATGAACTCTGAAACTGTGGTTTCATTGTCTCTAAACGTACAATAATATGTTGAATTACATTGCTTTGCTCTGATAAAACAGTAAATCTCAACGTGCACCTTTTGCTACAAGACCTATACGTAAAACCTACAGTGTAAAAGGGGAGATGAACTGAATAATAATATTGATACAATTAACAATAATGCTAATATGAATACTAATACTAAACTGGTAATTATTATTTTAAAAAACTAACAAAACAATTAAGGTTTTTAACCGAAAACCGAGCTTCAGCCGTAAGAACAGCGCCGCGAAACGGAGACAAGTTTGTGTTAATAACCTTGCCCAAGGGATAAATCACAACATCACCACCGGAAATCGATCCTGTTACCATTCGGTTGCAAGACCAACGCACTAACACTGTGCCACGGTGACCACAAATTATAACTATGCCAAAGTACGCTGACTGCTAGAATACTTTTGTTTTAGTATTCAGTTTTAGGCTACGGTTCTGCAAGTGTTTCATTTGCACAAGAAAGTAAAAGCAGTTGCATACAAATTCATCACGTTTATCACCTAAAAAATCCTCGATGCACCTGCATTCTGAGCCTTGGACAAGAGCATATCGGAGTCTGTCACCTTGACCTTTGCACAACTCAATACACAAAGTCAGGGTCATAAGAGCCTCCGTGAAAACAGTATTGTTGGGTGTGTTTGATTCTGGGATCGAACTGGAAACACACATGGCTTTGGGCATGAGATCAGACTGTGGCACATCTGTAAGGAATAAAATATGTTTCTAAACAAACTGAGTAGCTGAGTATGCTTAAGTTGGCGTGAAAGAAGAAGAAGAAGAAGAAGAAGAAGAAGAAGAAGAAGAAGAAGAAGAAGAAGAAGAAGAAGAAGGAGGAGGAG
>JAOYNN010015474.1:0-12988 GCA_025770095.1 Goniobranchus kuniei | reverse complement strand
CTCAGGGAAACAGTCAAGAAGACTCGAAACTCCAAGAGTATCTGCACCAATCAGAAGGAAGAACAGAGTTCAAGCCAAAAGAACAGCACTGATATAACCCTCATGGTTGAAAAGTGCTTAAACTCTTCTATCCACTACCATCTTAAAAGAAAGAAAAGAAGAAAGAAAGAGTTGCTCGATCTGACAGTAATAATGATGTGCATATTGAGCCTTGTCAGGGTGGAGATGCGAGACCAGCAAGAAGGGGGCGTGTCACTCCTGGTACTGATGATCGGGAAGGGGAAGGTACACACGATCCACTAGAATGGCATGTGACCTCTGATAACTCTTCAAAATGATCAATCTATCATCAGTATATCCTGAAGGTTACACCCGAAAATATATATAATGGTTTAGGAGCTTTTGTTTTTTTTTCTGATGTAAGTCCTTTCTAGAGATTTCAGCAAAACTGTGTGGCAATGGCAAAGACATACAGCCCAAAATGGATGGCAATGTAAGGGTTAACTATATTGTAGATATAACTGACAATTCAATTTGCTTTTATGGAGTATAACAAATTCCCATACAAGCAGGTCAGGATTAAAGACCCAAAGTCAGCAGAGCGCTTCTGTGATTCCAATGCACAATGCCACAAATTCCTTTTATGGGGATCAACCATTGAGAGTTGAGTGCTATACTTGGCTGGTTCTTGAATATTCCATTTCACCTGGATCTTATGAACTTTATAATATGGATGTTTTTTTTTACCTTAAATGGGCTAGGGAGATTTCTCTCACTATATTGATATAATTTAATGCTTGAATTGTTTGCTATGAGATAAGAAAAAAACAATCAAATCTGCTAATAATGGAAGAACCATTGTCAAATCACAGCCAACATCTGTTCTAAATGTGTGTATTATTAAGACCACTTTTAATGCCTCTTGTATGGCGCTTAGACCTTTTATTATATAAGATTAAGAGCCTAAAATGTGTATTATTATTAATATTATTATTATTATTATGTAACGAATATTAAGGGGAGGCTGAATATATACGTAAACCGGTGTAATTCACACATCCCACCTCTCATTTATATAAAGGTCCCCATTACATGTACGTAGCAAGTTCCTTTCTCATTCAAGAAATGTTTTGAATGGTTTATTATTGCTATGTATTTTCGCTCCCCCTTGGGCCTCTAAATAAATGTTTTGGTTTTTGTTTAATTTTTGTAATATACTGGTATTAAATATAAATGTTGTGAAGTTGCATATCAAGGGGATTAGCCTTACAGCTACCATTGCGCTGTTTTTAGACACTGGGAATACTATGATATGATTATAACTTTAGCTGTATAAATATATAGAACAAATAAGTAATACTGATTTCAAGAGTTAATGACAGACATTTGAGACACTCTTTTTTTTTTTATCAGGAATGGTTTCAATAGACTAGGAAGTGCACAAAATTGAATTCCCCACATCTCTGTCGAAAAACCAATCCATTCAAAAATTATATGGAAAATTCAAAATAGAAAGAAAGTGAGTATATGTGCATAATTTCAGGTCATCCTTCTTCAAGATACTTTCATCCAAGATCAGAGAAGATCATAAAAAGTGGTATCTATATAACATTGAAGCATCAGTGTACAGATACATCTTGCAATGAAAAAGAAAACAAAATATTTTTAATGATCTACAAAATATGAGTATGCTCCACTTATTTCTGTTTTTAAGCTGGAGCAAGGACAAAGTATCAATCATTTCTGATTTCTTAATTTATTATTGAAAGACAAAAGAATGCCTTTACTTTGAAATTTGTAAAAACAAAAAAAAAAAACCAGAAAGAAAAAATAAATAAAACATGTTCACTTCTCGCCAAAAAAACAAAGTTGAAAGTTGAAAGCAAGCAAAGCCAGTTGAATAATCAAGTGATACAAATGAGCTTGAAAAACAATTTGCCAAAACTCTGTAATAGGCTTAGGCCAGAACTAATGCTGGAACAGCTGTATTTGCGACAAACTGCATGTCACAACTTACCAGTACTTAAATGCATAAAATTGCAAGTTTTAAATTACATTTCATTGTAAATCTGTCAAATTCTGGATAGATAAAAATATTTCAAAATAACATAAAGAACTCACACAAGCATACACTTTAAATTTTTTTGTGATGAGTTACAGTGGGTGGATTTTGAAACCAGACCTTGCGGTGGCATACATGGTATGGCTGGGTTGACATCTGAGGGAAGTGCTAAGAGAAAGCTGATCTCCTGTGATTGTGTTGGTCTATGTCAGTTATTAGTCAACAATTCCAACATAATTAACATGAAAGCGGTGTACAGTATCTTGATTATTTTTTTTTATGCACTAAGTGAATCACTATATTCCAGCATAGTTTAACCCTGAGAGAAAACTCAATGATGTAAAATAACAAAGGGTAACCAATTGATGTTAACATAAATAAAAACATGTAATGAAATATGCCTGATTGGTGCTATAGGCCTATATGTATAAGATTACATCACTGCATGGTGACAAGTTAAAGTATAATATACATAAACTCAAATCTGCAGTAGGTTTCTATCATAAAAAATATTTTTGGTGCTGAGGCTTTAACTTTAAATGCAAAAATATACCTCAAGTTGGCTGCAGTGGATTAAAAAAAACCAACACATTATCATTACATGGTAGCCTATACAAATTAGCATAATATTTATAATATATACATGTATATATACAAATAAAAACATACTAATAGGCAATAGAGGACAGGGGAATGTGCCAGATTCTATATTTTTCGATTCTAGATTTTCAGATTGTTTCTGCTACTGCTAACTAATCTTATGATGGTACACAATTTGAGGAAGCCACTACACAGCACAACAAGGCAGGCACTTCAATAGAACCCTCAAGGACTAGGAACTAGGGGGAGGCCATGAATGACTTGGAAGAGAAAAGCTTGCGGAAGGAAATAGGATCTACTAACATTCATGGAGAGAACTCATGAAAGTCGCCCAGGATAGAGATCAGTGGAAGGCTGTTATTCCACGTCCTGTATACCTTGCCAAGGGTGGAAGGCCATGATGATATTAATGATAATGAATCCTATGGTAGGTGGGATTTGAGTGTCTAGTCCTATCATGGATGATAAACTCATAAGTTCAACATGCAAGCTGCACAGTTAAAGGAACCCTTAGCAGTTTGACATTGTAGAAGAATCGGCTGAAAAGCCACTGCCCAGATATACTTAATACCTATTATTCCTTCCATCTCTTTCCACAACTCTCCAAGCCCAGGGCTCATCTGCATCAGGAAGGGCATCCAACATGAAACTATACCATAAACGAAAATGTACAACCTATAAGATAGTGCTATGGCAAGCTGCTCCCACACTAGGATAAGCCAAAATAAAAATTAAAAAAATAGAACAGGAAGAACTCTGGAGGACAAAACAAAATCATGGCCGAGATTTCAGCATCTTGATCTTAGAAAAACAAACAACTAAGAAATCTGACTAAAAGTATGACATAGTGTATAATATAAAGTTTTTAAAGAAAGAAATAACAAACCAACAGGAACAGAATATCCTTAATTGAAGTTTTAAAATGCAAGAGTTGAAAACCAATAAACTTAACATTTTTTAAAGATTATTATTGTTGTTTTAATCCCCCTCAATTCATTGAATGTACTAGGGTAAAACTTTAAAAAGGAATCATTCTAGTAATTTATGTATATTAAAATTCAAACCTCATGGGACTTTGTTTTACAATACATTACAATTACACATTTACATATTAAAACATGGAATATTCCTTCTTTAAAAATAAAAAAAAAATTTTCCCTCATAAGCATTTACATTATAATCAGTTGAGAAAACAAAGAGGCCCCACATTTATTTGAGAAATTCCCCCACAAAGAGATCACAAATTCAAAATAAAAATTATAACTTAATGTTGAAGATCTTAAAGCATGTTAGCAGAGAAGAAAAAAACATGAGGAGATCTCAATTCCACGATAATTACATAATGGAGTCCATTTGAACGACTTTAAAAATCATATAATGGAGTCCATTTCAGATAAACTTGCTTCAGATAAAATCTCATTTCACTCACTTGCGACGGCTCCTGCAAAAGTTGCTGCAGGCCTAGAAATTCCCTGAAGACGGAACTCGCACCCCATGCGAGATACACTTAACCGATCGATAACCCAAACGTAAATCACACAAGGGCTGCAGGAAACGGTACACACACTATGCTGAACCACTTCTTCGTCACTCTTCCAATTCGCATTTAAATCGGTCGAGAACTCTTTTTGCTATGAGATAAAATGTAATGCTAGGTGGAATAAGCGAAAGTAGAGGAAGTCGACAAAGTGAAAGCACGACATTCCTTTGCCAACTCGATCGTTTTTTTCATCGATCTACATTTCTATTCACCTTCAGCGCAATGCCTCGTCATCCACGCAATATTTTTGACTTATTTACAGCAGAAGGGTCTGAGAGTGAAGGTTTTTCAGATATTTCTGATCAGGATCCAGAATTCATCCCAGATCTTAGGGATGAAAGTGACAGTGATAGAGATGCCCCAAGCACAAGTGGTGGGATTCGTCACAGATCTAATAAGAGTAGGAAAAGACCTCCTACGTCTTCCTCTGATTCCAGTACTGGTTCAAAAAGACAGAAGAAAAGAACTACAGATGATTTTGAACTTTTTCATGCTGATGGCAGTGATGATGTAGATGACTCTGATGATGTGCAAAGTCGAAAGTCACCATCAACTCCTGGTTGCAACAATGATGATGCTGCTTGGTCTCAGAGCTTGAATGGCTTTCCAAACAATCCACCATTTACTGGTAAGTGGTTTAATTACTTCTACATTTTCCTACAATCAGCTCAACAACAAATAATGTTAATTTTATGACTGATTTATAATTTGTTGCGTTTTTTCAGCGTTGTCGCCTCAGAAACCTGTTTGTTATTGTGGGGCATTATGATTATTATTATGGAAAGAGGATTTCATTTCCCATTGTCATGTTCCTGTCTTCTACGCAAACATATTACAAAGCAATTTGAATGTCAATAAGCAAATAGATCCACATGTAATCAAAACCTGGCCTATAGATTTTATATTGATTGGCACTTCAGTTTTCAAAAAAAAACACAAAAAAAACGGAATCATAATTCGTGTTTGTGCACATGTAAATTTCTCTTTACCGAGTGATATTTATAACTATTGGTATTATCATGTGACAAATCACACTTACCCAATCTAAACAGCTTCTTTTTTTCTCTCTTTCCTTCAATAGGTGAGAGTAACCTGCAGTTTGAACATGATGCAACAGTCCTGTCTTGCTTTCAACTGTTCTTCGACAAGTGGATGATCAAACACTTGTAAGAGCACTCCAAAAAGTATGCTGCTGAGATGAAGGCAAAGCAACCCACAGACTGGATGAGGAAGGAGAAAACATCCTCAAGAACTGTAAGACAGTTTCTTTGAAGGACATAAAAGGCCTCATACTTATTCTCCTCCATATGGGTGTTGTCAAAAAACCGTCGATAAATGACTACTGGAGTACTGAACTCTTCATCCAACCCGCATTCGCTGGTACAATGTTGAGTCGTGATCGCTTCAAAGCGATCTCGAGTATGTTCCACATGAGCGACAACTATACCTATGTTCCAGTTGGTGAAGAAAATCATGACCCCCTGCATAAAATCAGGCCTGTGTATGAACATCTTCAGAAACGCTTCCAGGATGTTTATGTTTCAACGAAACATATCGCAATCGACGAACAATGTGTTCATGGAGGGGCCTTCTCAGATTCAAGGTTTACTTGAAAGATAAACCTAATCCCTGGGAGATAAAATTTTACCAGTTACGTGAAAGCGGATCTGGATATGTCTTCAGGTTTGAGATTTATGCCTCGGAACGAAACATCAGCAACAAGCCGACCGACGATCTCTGACTTCTCAATCCCCTCCTCGACAAAGGCTACCATGTCTTTACTGATAACTACTACACATGCCCTACTCTGTATGAAACTGACTGAAAGAGGCACATCTTGCACTGGCACAGTGTGTTCGAATCATGTCGGGATGCCAAAAGATTTGGCAGTAGAAAAGCTAAAGTCCACAGAAATTTCTTTCCGTCAGAGGAAAAATTTGTGTGCCGTCAAATGGAGTGACAAACGGGATGTCATCATCCTAACATCAATGCATGATCCCACTGGGACAGTTCCTACGACAAGTCATAATTTTCCTGGAGAGAAAGAAAAGCCAGTCTGTGTCACTGACTACACAAAAAATATGTGCGGCGTCAACCAAAGTGACCAGCTGAGGTCCTACATCCTGCTTGCTCATCTTACAATGAAATGGTCTAAAAAAGTGCTTGTTCATTTCTTGACCTTGTCTGTTGTTCAAGGCAGCATTATTTTCAACAAAATTCAAAGGAATAAGGGTTTGAAAGTGTTGCCTCTTCCCTTCTTTATTAGAGCCCTTGGGAAAGCCCTTACAGAGGATTACCACACCACTGCACCAACCGCACCTCTGCCCACCCATGCAGCTAAACCACAAATCCTCCAAAGATTAAACCATCAAGAATTTCATCATCTTGTGAGCTTACCCCCTACGAAATCAAAATAAAAGCCTCGTAGAGAATGTAAGGTGTGCAGGGATGTTGCAGCAGGTCGGCCAGGGCAGACATCGAGAGTGACTGAGGTGTACCATTGGTGCAAAGTGTGCCAAATACCATTGTGCATCGAACCTTGCGTTTTTCTTTTCCACAACAGACAGAATTATGTTGCTGCAGTCAAAAACAATAACTAAAATGGTTATTTACAATAAAAAGCACATCTTTATTGATTTTACAATATAATTTTCTTCAATTATAACTCTTTTTCCTGTGTTTTATATGTATCCCTTATGTTTCCGAAATTTGTCTGAAAGGTGAAAACATTGTCATTTTCAAAAATTCATGAAAGAAATAGTTGCACATATAATTTAATAATTCTTGCTTTTTCTGAAAGTAGAAAGGCTAAATTTAAATCATGCTAATTAGCATTTAGCTAGCTTTACAACTTTTTTTTCTCAAAATTTTAGAAAATGAGTAAAAAAAAACACAGTCCCCAGGGAATTGCGCCAGATCAGTCAGCCAGTCGCAAGTGATTTAAACTTGCAAGTTATAACCGTCCAAAAATATAGTCGTCAAAACAACTTCACTATTGTAAGTGATAACCGTACAACTTTTCAGCAGCCAGAGATGGACGATAAGAGAACTTATAAATTGAAAATGGCAATGCGTCTATTCCGAATTATTCATGGCATGTTATTGTAAATATTATTGTAAGAACTCTCAGATCCAGGACTTATATTATCTTTTGCTTCCGATGCGTTTAGTCATGTTCAGTGTCGCGATGGGCGTTTGGGCGTTTTTGAGAAAGTTTAGCTGTTTTGTTTTGATTGTTATTTGTTTGTTTGTTGTTTGTATTTTGTTCTTTTATGTTTGTTTTTATTGTTATGTTTCGTTTTTTGTTTGTTTGGTTTTTTATTTTTTTTGTTTTTTGATTGTTTTTGTTTGGGTTTTGTTTTATTTTTATTTTGTTTTGTTTTTGAGTGTGTAAGGGTTTGTGTGTGTGTGTGTGTGTGTGTTTGCATGATAGTGAAAACTCGAGTTAGAACTTTATATCGTTTAAATCAAGTCAATAATTAGTTTATTTTGCAATAATATACTTTGTAAGTGTACTTTAGCCTTAACATTAAATTGATTCTTTGTACGAATTTTGTTCATAGTATCTGTTTAATGTGTAGCCTGTCTAGGTGATAGGAAATTGGACTGTTGACAGAGGCATCGCTTGTTCCCATCTCCCTCTCAGAAATCAAGGGTTCTGTTTTTGCGAAATGCACCTTGAATCATTTTGAAGTGAAAAATTTCCATCTCACTCAGGTGTAAGTAATAAAGATGTTTTGGACCAAGGCAATGGAAGATATTATCTGCAATACAATTGTTGATAATGGTTTTAACAGAAGTATTGGAGGACGGACTTGGCAAGGTCAAAAATAGTGAAATTGTTAAGACAAAGCTTTGTTTTATAATACAAAGCCGAGGCTTTCAGAAATGGACAGAGGAGAAGACGCTGGAGGTCCATGGTAACAATATTCAATCTGTTATTGCTTTGAGCTGTAGCCTTGTCCATGCTCTTTTCTTGCTGTGCTAAATCTTTATTTTTAACATGCTCAGTATAGGCGATTTCTGTAACGTTTCCAGAAGCAAATGAACAACAAAGATCGCTTTGATCTTTTCTTGGTTGAAAAATACCAAGGTTAAGATTATTAAATTCCTCCATAAAGACAGGTTTTTTCAGACTCTTGATGCCTTTATCTGCACAAGCCGACGTTTACAATTTGTATATGTCGGAAAATCTTTGGAACACAGGTTCCAGATATTGTTTTGAGGTCAACTTGCGACAATAGTGCGATGGCACCTTGGGCAATGAATTAAAAATTCCTTAATAAATTTCTTTTCATTGCTCACTTTCTCTTGTTGAATGTTACTCGTCTGATTTGCTCTCTCTGTGCTGGTCTCACTTTTATTGTGTACCCACTAATTCCATAATCCTACTGTGGACAGAAAAATGGCTTTGCAGACAGTGTACAATTGGCCATTGACTTTCAGGTGGTACACATGGGACGCTGATCTCCTAGATACTTCTACAGTCTTCTTTTATCATTCCTTTCTAATGACAGCAGTTTCTACGAAGACTTCTTTTTCATTCCATGACATGGAACATATGTTCTCGAAGATGCAAACTCGTTGAGCATCACTGATGTCCTCACACTGCCTTTTCTTTTGCACACAATTGCAACGTTCACCTATTCCTCTTGATGGTTTCATAACTTTGGAGAAGTTGGATAGATTTTTGCTGTCATCGTACTTTCTACCTTTATAGGATTGCCCTTGCTCTCTTTTCTTTTTTTGAATGTTTTTTTCCACTCAGATGGATCTGTTTTTCATTTTCTTTTCCTCACTCCATTATTTGTGGAGCCTTCCTCAACATGTACGTTTTCACATCCTCCCACACTTTCCTTTGCTCCAGTATTTGTGGAGCCTTCCTCAACTTGTTTTTACTTGTATGTTTTCACAACCTCCCAAACTTTCCTGTGCTCCAGTATTTGTGGAGCCTTCTTCAACCTGTATGTTTTCACATCCTCCCACACTTTTCTTTGCTCCAGTATTTGTGGAACCTTCCTGAACTTGGATGTTTTCACATCCTCCCACCCTTTCCTTTGCTACAGTATTTGTGTAGCCTTCCTCAATTTGGATGTTTTTACATCCTCCCACACTTTTCTTTGCTACAGTGTTTGTGAAGCCTTCTTCAACCTGTATGTTTTCACACCCTCCCACACTTTTCTTTGCTCCAGTATTTGTGGAGCCTTCCTCAACTTGGATGTTTTCACATCCTCCCACCCTTTTCTTTGCTCCAGTATTTGTGGAGCCTTCCTCAATTTGGATGTTTTCACATCCTCCCACCCTTTTCTTTGCTACAGTATTTGTGGAGCCTTCATGAACTTGTATGTTTTCACATCCTCCCACCCTTTCCTTTGCTACAGTATTTGTGGAGCCTTCCTGAACTTGGATGTTTTCACATCCTCCCACACTTTCCTTTGCTACGGTATTTGTGGAGCCTTCCTGAACTTGGATGTTTTCACGTCCTCTCACACTTAGATCTAATGGCAAATAAGCCATTTCTTCGTCCCTATCTCCCTCAACTGTGAACTAATTAGTCCCTCCTTCCATACTCCCAACTTCTACAAATACTGACTGAAAATGTGGTTTTCCCCTTGGATATCTTTTTCACATGTTGCCTTCTGACCATTGTCTCTGATTTTACTTCTATCATTATGACTATCTTCATTCAAACCTGCATCAACAACTATTTTGCAACTGCCGTGACTACTTTTAGCCTGGGTATCATCAACTACAAATTGACACAAGTTGTTATTTTCGTTAACGGCCAGTTCAGTATATGAGATTTCATTATCAGTAAAACCCATGTTACCAGTTTCTGAATTAATATCATCATTAACATTTTGAAAGCCATTTGGGAAAAAGTATGTCCAGGCTTAAATCAGAAGTGTTAAATACATTCACTCCAAGTAATTCAGAAAATGAAACATCAGCCAAAGATGAACGAAGCAACTGTCTTCTCTGAGTGTCCTCAAGTAACAGTGATACCTGTTCAAGTAACAGTTCTTTTGCATTGTGCTTGGGAGTAGATGACGTCAGAGGTAACAAAGTAGATCTGCTGGAAAAGAAGAATTCAAAATTTCATAACATCTTGAAATGTCTGTATGATACATTTACATGTAAATCACATTCCAAGGGAGCTATTGATTAAGAAATAATGTATTGAAGGTCAACGGAAGAGAGCTAATCATTACAATGTGAAATAAAATAATGCATTACTAATCAAGATGATAAAACAAAATTAAAAAAAGGTGGTTTCATATTCTTGGTATCCAGATGCAGAAGGAAGGCTCGCAGTCTTCACATCAGTTATCTTCTTGGCAGACAAATGACTTCGAATTTTTTGTCAACTCCCAGAGAGTCCATTTTACAGCGGCTAGTGAGGCATGCATACTAGTAAGCTGACAAGATATTTCTCTGTCTTTGACTATGTCCTCATTTTACACCTGACTGGGATCACGAAAATTGTGTGTGGGTGATTTTCTTCACAAACTTTAAGTTGGGTCTCCTAGGATTCCATCCAGGCACATCATTGTTTCAAAGTTAGCAACCCAGTTACTAACGACTAGAATGTTACATTGGTAATGATCAAGAAAAATTTATTACACAGCATAGGCCTATCCATTAAAGTTTGCTGTATCCTCTGCACAGGTTCTGTTCAAGAATGGTGTGGTCAAACCAGTGGGCCTGTTTTCATTCTTTGACATTGAGGCCAAACTGAATTTTTGCCCCTCTACTTAAAGGATTCATTGCACCCTGAAAAGAGAGAAAGAACGAGAGAAGAATTAGAATTAACTGGATACTAATGCACCAAAATATAAATGATAATAATTTTTTTTTCAAGGGAAAAGAAACAGCTGTGTACTGTAAAGAAGGGTCGTCTTAATATAAAATAAGCAAATGCACTCATCAGTAAGTCTAAATCTAGATCTAAATCAAGATCTAAATTTAGATCTAGATCTAGATCTAAATATAGAGTCTTGATCTCTAGATCCAGATCTAGATCTAGATAAAAAAAAATCTGGTTCTAAGTCTACATTAATCTTTACAGAGCTTTAAGGCTGTAAAATACAGGATTATTATAGCAATATTATAGAATCTATGCTGCTTTATTTCAGGATATTGATACTCAAGGACTCTAACCATCTAACAACAAAGTTTTTTGCTTGTATCATTTCTGGAATTGAAACTGTAAACGTATAATTCTGATTCACCAACAGCTCTAAACATCTAACTTCTATGTGGGTTACCAAAGCAAAGTCAGGGTGGCCTATATTGAGCCGTCTAGTCTAATTTTTTGCAATTGTTTGATTGTAAACTAAAAAAATATCAATATCATTTAACCTAAAGGGCTAAAGGTGAAAATAGTGTCCATACTTACTGATACGAAGAGATTAATACTTTAAATCTTCGAATGATGGAAGTGAGGATCAAACCTTGAAGATATATGGTTAGACTTCCACTTTAACGCTGTATAGGTCATATCCGTTTAGAGAAATGTTCATAAAAGCGCACTTTTTTGGGTGGAATCACCTCATGATTTTGACAGAACATGCCTAGGAAGTGTTTCTGTAGTTTTTACAAAAAAAATATGGTCCAAAAAGTTGAAAGTTAGACGGTTATAGAATTACACCAACGATATGCTGACTTACAGTTAACAGTCTACATTTGACACCACCAGACCTCGGTTGTACAATACAAAGACCTTTGGTATGGTCCATGAGCGACCGTTGTTCTCTTTCTAGAGGTTAGATTTTGGAGGCAGCTCGAAGTAACACCACCTTAATTTGACAGTGTTGACCCCTTTATTGTGCCTGATTTTCTATCAACAACAAGCTGATGATTTTGACCATGCCAAAATTAACTTTTGAGAACAAAATTAATGCCTCATATATTTTGATGAATGTGTCTCATCTCTCTTTAAAAAGTGGTAGAGTTTTCTCTTACACCATGTTTTTCTAGTTTCCAGTAATGAAATGACTCTGTCATCAAATCAGTGCGGTTATTTGTATGGAGACAAAACGACAAAGGGAAGTTGACAGTGATATAGAGTGACAATAGATGTATTGTATAGTTTAAGTTATTCTGTTATTCAATACTTTTAACCAGTTTTACAGAGTACATTTATTCATACATTCATAGAGCAATTTTTATAGACATTAAGTCATTTCCTTTCTTTTTTGTTTGTTTGTTTGGTTTTGTATTGTTTGTTTTTATTTTTTGAATCTTCCAATATTTCAAATGATCTCTGCCAAAGAGAGATGACATTTTGCCTGTTTGTTTCTTTAATTCATGTAAATGATTAGGTGTAGTTTATATGATATTGTTGTAAAGATTTCTGTAAACAGTAGGCCTACAATAATTAAATTAAAAATCACATTACATAGAAGATTATTTGTTATCATCTGCACTAAACCTGAAAAAGAAATAAAGGATGGAAGAACACAATCAAAAATGTTTGCATTTTAGTCTCATAGTCTCTCTTAAGCCATAGGGTGCGACCACATGTCGAGCATAGAGCTGGGCTTTGAGCCTTGCTATCCCTGAGCTGTGGTAAAGATTGCCTTGAGTGTATGGAAGTGTCCACACCACAAGCCTACCAGCTCGCTATCGTTTCAAGCCTTGAGCCGTGGTTAATGTCTTGTCATTTACCACCGCTCAAAACTCAGGCTTTGAGGTGACAGGGTCGACCTGACCCCAAGAGACCCCACGTGCTGAAAAGCGTTTACCGTTGAAGCAGGATGTGTGACGTCACTGGGCCTAACCAG
>JAOYNN010015363.1:0-12988 GCA_025770095.1 Goniobranchus kuniei | reverse complement strand
CAATAAATAAATAAATAGATAAATAAAAAATAAATAAATAAATAAGAAATGAGAAATAAAAAATAAAATAAATTAATTAATAAATTAAATAAAATAAACAAATAAAAAATATTTAAAAAATCCAACGACAACAAAGCAACAAAAACAGCAACAGGCATACCCAAATAAAAAGCAAAACCATCAACAACAACAACAAAAACAACAACAACTAACAAACAAAAAACCCACCCCAAACAAACGACAAAACCATCAACAACTATTAGAACCACTTAACAACTGCCAGTAACTCCAAACTATGCATAACCATCAAACATTTTCTCCCTCCCCTTGAGCACAAAAACTATTCGTCCACCAAAACTGCAACTGACCCCGATAGTAGGCTTTATATTACTTGTTATGTGATGTGAACAAATGAGCGATGATCAATGAATTTGCCTCCTGCCGTTCCCTATTAAAGATTTCTACCTTGCCCAAGTCCTCCGTTCCCAGAGTAATCAAAAGAGGGCTTGATAGAAGATGGAAAACAGAAAGGGGAAGCTTCCTCTAAGTCAGCTGGTCAGCTCTGGCAGTGGGTCTATTCTACCATCGCAATTTGAGTAGGCCTACCTCTGAACCGACATCGGGGAGTTAGATGTTGTAGTCTTTGTAGTCCAGGCTATGTCATTTCATTGTTGGAAGTAGCCCTCCGCCAGTGCTTTCCATTCATGCCAGCTGTTTGCCTTTCGATGCCATGTGGTCCGGCGAGCTGTTGAATGGTGTCTCATCATCTTCTTCTTGGTCTGCCTTCTTCTTTCCATTGTCATTTGTGTTGTTCTGAGCCTCTTTGCGAGCGTTTTCGTGAGAATCCATGATTGGCACCGGCATGTCGTTTCTGACAGCACACATTGATTGAATACATTTCTTTTGTATATTATGATGGTTGATCTTGTTCTAAAAATATTTCCATGTATTGTCCAACTGCCTGTCAGCCATTTTAAAAGATTCTTTTGTTAAGTTACTTCTCTGTAAGGTTGTCTTCTTTTATTGCTTGACCAAGGGTTGTGTACTCAGACAATTTTTCGATTTCCGTATTATCTCTGTAGATTTGGATGTAACAATAAATGAATAGTTCGCATCACCGAGCAACTGCAAGCTCGCCGACAGGATATCGTTTATGCCAGGTCGGGTTCATAATGTGGTTCGTAGATCTAGTACAATGCATCCTGTTTGTACTACTCATGGATACGTCTTCGGTGGAATTGTTACAACTATAAGTTCTTACTATAATGTTTTGCACGGATTCTGGAATCAGCAAGAAGGTGATCAGTTAGTGAACTGGGTGAACTGGTCAACACCAGCAACGATACGGTTGAACCCCTTTCACTTTCATTCTGTCCATACTGGTAACAATATAAGCCCATTTCCCTCAAAATCAATCGATTACCTATTGTCCTCATCTTACATTATGATACCTTCCGTTCGGGGAATCAAATGAGGGAATAGAAAGCTTGAGTTGATTGATATTCGATAATAACATTATGTTATTCTGTTATTGTGTAGATAACGGACGGTTTGACATTGTGAGAACATCAACCCAAACAATCCCATTTTGAGAGAAGAGAGCGAACAAAAGTCGAAGGACTCCCTTGAGTAGTACTTCCGGTTCTTTCAAAGGGGATGACTGTTGCTGCCAATGTCAAATACGATTTCCATATTTTCGGTAAACGTATTGAGTTATCAATAAGACAAGTCGATACTCTGAATGTGGGGATAGAAATCATGTACCAATCGATCTATTGATTTAGTTCTCCCTCATGTTTTACGATGAAATATCGTAGAATGTGACCGTCTGCCATTGAGGTACATGTATTAGGGAAACAATGCCGGTTCTGTTTTGATTGTTTGTTTTACTAGTGAGGCCACAGAGCTCTAGGTATGAGTTTGTTTGTCTACAAAAAACAACCACAGAAAACAACATCAACACAAAAAAACAAAAAACAACACAAAAAAAACCCCTCAAAAAACCTAGCACATCCTGGAGGAATTATTTCAGGGTTCTCAGTTCCTAAATCCTATATTCCGAACGAATTTACCAACCATATTAAGGTATGTAATTTGTATGACAAATTTAGAGTTTTTTGTTGGTTTTTTTTTTTTTTGTTTATTGTTGTTAGGTGTTTTGTTGTTTTCGTTTTTTGTGTTGGGTTTGTTTGAGGTTTTTAATGTTGACAAATTTTCAAAATGCAAAGAAACGCTTAAGACTTAAGTTAAAATTGCATAAACACCCTGATAAATCAAATAACGATCGTCAATCATGCTGTTGTTTTTTGTTTGTTTGTTTTTTTTTTAATAAAAACCTATTTAATATTACAAGCATTATTATTCGAGAGAGGCTCATCAAACAAATTCAAGCGCCTTGGACACCAACCATCATGGATTGCCAAGGAAAGTTGTGAACAGTTTATACGGTAGGCCTACCATCAATATCATCCATCATTTGACCAGTCAACTTTTCGTTCTTTCTTTCGCCTTCCTATGTAGCCACAGACGATCTCCCATCCTTAACCAATTTTGTTCAACGCATTTCTCACTCACACCAATAGCAAACATATCTCCTTCATTCCCATTCAAATACCAGTTCCTTCATCTAGGCCTCCAAATCCATTTCAATGTGCCTGGTACCGATATTGATATATATCTCTAACATTTAATCTCTTGCCAATGCACTCTATATTCTCTCATCTGGACCGTGATCAGACCATCTCAATCTTGTCCCTCTCACCTTGCTTCTAAGTACGTCTACCTGAGTAATCTAATCTCTCTAAGTGTACAATAATTCTCATCTTGCTTAGCTCGTAACTATCACTCTTCAGATTCTTTACCCTGTTTCATCTCACCTGTCGACTAAATGGCGATTTGCATCAATATTGAAGTAAACCCCTGGACCCCCAGTAGAGGCCAGCAGAGCAAAATCATGGCATGCGAAATGAAATGCCTCAGAAAGACATTAAACCTCAAGAACAGATGGACAAACAAACGAAGATGTTAGGCATCAAGTGGGCACCGAAAGAAGCCTATAATATATTGAAAAACAACAGATAAAGTGGTTTTGGACACCTAATGCGAAGAGGCATATAGTAATAGCATGAGCTAAAATGGATATAAAGCAAGAGGAAGACCAAGGAAAAGAAGATGGCTTGAGGGAGTCAAAGAGACCCTCCAAAACCACAGCATGACCACCCAAGGAGCAACACATGGTCATGTCCAAAAGCTGCAACTCCCCTCGACTCCTAGCAGTACAAGAGGACAGAATAAATAAAAGTGCTGATCATTGAAGTATGCCCAAATAAAAGATGGTATCCCATTTCTGGAATACAACTTCTGAAAGAAAGACGAAATCAATGCTTAAACATGTATACTAGTCTCTAATACGTCTGTCATATTGAAGTAAACAAATTATATAAATCGTCATCATGTTGAATTCTTATTCCTTTTAGGCTTCACTCATGACTTCACTTTGCGACAGAATTCAAAATCATGGATTCCATTATCACCTCTAAAGAACTAACGCTCAGCTCTACATCCCATTCACTTTAGGTAATCAGAGGTCACCAAAGCTACAGAGGGCTACATTAGCGACATTCAAATTGGATGACTTTGTAATGTAAACAAACTGAAACCCAATGGTGACCACATTGATGTAATTTGTTGTTGTATTTTGTTTTATGTTTAGTTTTTTGTGGAAAAATGGGGAGGGGATGTTTTTGTTTTGTTTTGTTTTAATTTTGGCTTCAATTCAATTACTCTCTGCAAAACACAAGCATTAATGTTTTATGACATGTCAACATACCCAGTATTAGTGGCGCTATTGCAAACATTGCTTAAATAAAAAGCTCTGACTTTTGTTCTCTAGGGCTTTTTTTTTCTTGCTCGTCTTCTCGTAACAAATCAATTATACAAAATGTGTCCTTCACCCCACGGCACTCTCACCATTTATTTAAAGAAAGAAAAGAAAATAAGATTGAGTCCATGTGAAGATATCACTTTACCTGTAGGAAATGTTCATTACCTGTCACAATTCAAAAAGCTGAGTGGATTCAATCATTACCACTGTTGATGTTGATGTATTGGTAAGCCATCAAAATTATGGTGGAATAAATGTGTGCACTGGCAGTCTCACTTTCCTTCACCCACCTTCTCTCTCTCTCTCTGAATTTCCTAAGCTGCTTTAGTTGATGAAAAAAAACCCAACCAAATTGAGATTTCATATACGGTAGCGCTTAACCCGCTATGTGCTCGAAATCCTTTACAAGTGTTCCCTAGCAGGCATAGACCCTGGGGGCATACAGTAAAGTGTAGCACATTTTGCACAACAATACCAGCCTATACCTGAGTCAAGTGAAGCAATTACTAAATTAGGGTAAAATTTTCTTGCTTAAGGAAAAAAAGACAAGTAATCGCTAGTGGGAATTAAACCCAGGACCTCATGTTCCCAAGACAAAGCCTTAACCAATGAGCCATTTGTGCCTCCTTGAAACATGTAGATTGAAGTCTAGATTCTCATCTTTGTGAATTGCAATGCACTAGGTTTTTTGCTATTAGTATTAGACAAGAAGGCCATTTGCCTCGATGAAAACCACAAATTTACTTAACATCGGCTGGACAATGTCCTGGGGTATACGCCAGTAACACTGCATCATCTGAGTACCTTAAATTTGTCGAGTTAATATTAATACCACCTAAGTTAACTCCTTTTCATGCTTTTTAATTCACCGAAGATGATTTCACTACTGGTACATAGATTTTTTAAAAAGTGTAATTGGCACTTTGCTCCTGATTCATGGTCTGTGTCACAATCTGCTCCTATAAATGATTTTGATGTTTTAAAGGAATATCAGAACTTTTTTTGGATAGAGATAAAATCAATTTCGTTTCTTGTAGTATCTCCAGCAGTTGTCTAGGAATATTTTTAAACAAGGTATTAGTGATTGTGAAGTCCAATCAATCAATTTACTCACATGTTCATCCAGTTTGTATATTTTATCCCAATTTAATAGGGAGCTTTTATAATAGATCTAGATTTACATCGTGTTCTTTTGTCTATTGAACAAGTCGTAGCGACATGCTACTCTAGATCCAAAAGAAATAAAAACAACTTTAGTTTTATCCTAGCATTTTTCTTTTGGATTTCATTGGATGTGTGAATGAATGGGGTTGTCTTAATGTAAATCATAAAAACATTGTGCATTCAACCATAGTGAGTATTTTACATAGCTCTATAGAAAAAATATTTAATTACAGTTGATAAAAATTTGAAAATAGGATTTTTGTTTGTTCATGATCATTCCAGACTCATACACAAAATTTCAGTTCCATCCGATTTTTACTTCAGAAGATATGGGCCTCAATACGTGACCTCGAATTTTGAAATGGACTATAAATAGCCCTTAGAGCCTATCTATGTGATGGAAAAATAACCTATAAGAAATGTTTATTATTGTTATTATTAATGCTTCTTTCCTTGAATTTCGTTTACAAGTACATAACAAACGGAAATAATAATACAATTGTACTAACAGTAAGCAGATTTAAAGAAATTCAATAAAATGTAGAATGAAAAAAGGAAGAAATTATTTGCAGGAATATAAAAAGAGTGGATACAAAGTCAGACACACAGAAGCATACACACAATAAACATGTACACTTAATCAAACAGACATGGAATATATTATGATTATATTACACATGTACAATGAAGTCCACTAATAACGATAACAGTAATAACCAGAACTCTGGAATTACAAGACATTTTCTAATGCCCGTTTTTTATCCATCTTTCTCTTTAGAATGAACTAATGGGTTTAACGAGAGCTCGTGGATGACCATCTCGGTAATAACGAGAGATTTTCTTTTCTTTCTGGTCAAAAATGTTCTTGATACTCGCCCCACACCCACCTCACTGTCCATTTACCACCGGCAGGGCACATCTGATCATGGCCGGTAACAAAGAAAGCGATAAAGAAGGGGTCCTTCTCCACCCTTTCACTATTTCTTCTTTGTCTGACTCGAGTGTGCACGGTGCCTATTACAAGATTAGAATATTTTCTTTTATTTCTCCTTGTAAATTCGTAACCGAGACCTCAGCAATAGCGAGAACGGACGGACCAGGCACACGTTCTCGCTACAACAGAGGTTCACTGTATACATACATACTCATACATATAAACATTGTGGCTGAATCTGAAGGAAAAAGGAACAAAGCAAGGTCAAATAAATAATTTATTTAGTGAACATTGTAATTCAAAATGACAAGAACTAGAGCACATACTCCATTTTTCTACTGTCTAAAACAATAAGAGTTAAAAATCTCATAAAACAGAAGTCTTTTTGGTTGCATAGAGGAACAAAAAGGGAAAAAAATGTAAGTAGTGCATAATAACAAAAATATTGTTAAAGTTTTATTTATCACAAAAGAGTTCAGTGATGTCAGGTGCTTAGCAATTTAACAAAACAAAAAAACAACAACAAAACCCCAGAAAGAACCACTCAACAAAAAAACAAAAACAAAACCAAAGAAAACTACAAACAAACAATCCTTGGCATATCTGCCACAAACTGCCACGACAATCAACAAATCTTGAACACATTATTATAATAAAATCTTATGTAGTCATTTACGTCTTACTCGTAAAGTGAAAAATGCCACAGAAGATAAGCTAAATTCCACTTTAGCCACGACTTCCTATAATGAAATGATACATGAATGAAGGCTCATCAGAGATCAAGAAAAGCTATGATGATGTACAAAAAGTGTAGGACTTCTTTTCTTACATCATAGCGCCTGGCAGTTGTAGGCCAATGGCAGAGGAGAGTACAAACAAAATGTTTAACGCTAACAACACCTTCATTTAGAGTAATTATAATAATAAATGAAGACCAAGGGGCATGTCTATTGTCTGTAACTTGAGTTTGATCAAATACGAGCTGTTGGCAAAATTTAAAGGCATGATCACATTACTAGAATTCTAGAAGTACTTGCAAATCAAATAAAGTTTTCTTGACTTGTATGCCCTGAAATCCGGCATATTTTTTTAAAAAGTCAAACCTAAGTGGTTCTATTCTGAGGCTGTGGAAGTGATATTGTGTGTCAAAGTGATTCTTAAAAAAGTCATGAACTTAAAGAAATAACTCTTGTCAATGGGTGCAGAACTTTGTAAAGCTACAACATGGGCAGAACACACAAAAAAAGAAGGTAAAGACCTGGTATAGTCTGTTTCAAAATTTAGAGCCACAGAAAAACGTCTTTATCTCCGAAAACCTCTGTTTAATCTTTCTGAGACTTTGTAACGTGGTTCAATGCGTCCGTGACCAAGTGAAAATTTTTTTTTAGTTCAAAATCGGCTTTATTTGAGAAATTTGTTTATTTCTCCTATACTAAAAATGTCAAGCAGACAAAATTTCAATTGTATACAGTAGTAGAGAATCTTGATGCAACTCAAAAAGAGACGACGCTTTTGGGTTTGAGAGTAGGCTTGGAAAAGTATACACACTTAAATCTCAATTTATAATAGATCTACATCATATTCTTTTGCCTATTGAACAAATCGTAGGGATATGCTACTCTCTAGATCTAAAAGAAAATAAAACAACTATAGTTTTATTCTAGCATTTTTCTTTTGGTTTTAGTGGATGTGCAAACGAATGGGATTGTTTTAATGTAAATCATAAGAATATTGTACATTCAACCAACTTGAGGATTCTATATAGCTCTGACAAAAAAAATCTTTAATTATGCTAGATAAAAATTTGAAAGTAGGATTTTACTTGGTCATGGTAATTTCAGACTCATAAACAAAATTTGAGTTTCATCCGATTTTTAGTTTTGAAGATATGGGCCTAGTTCTCAATATGTGACTTTGAATTTTGAAACGCAATAGTACAAGGTCAAATTGGATTGTGCTAGCAAAGCAAATTCTGTCACTGCTTTGCCCCATCCTAGATTCGAAAAACCTAATGATGCCCTTCACAAATTAAAAAGGAAATCGATGACCTAAACAGGATACTTGACACATTGTAGGCAGGAAATGAAACGTGCAAAAATGGCGAGAGTCATAACAACAGTTAAATGTAGACATTAGCAGAAGGTACTACCAACGCTTCTTTCAAAGAAAGACTTTAAATACTAGAAAAGAGAAATAAACAAACTGAACAGTGAAGTCAGAGAGATATTCTTTAAGAATATTCAGATTGAAAGAATAAGAAACGAGACTTTAAAATAAAAAAAATCTCATTCATTAAAAAATTAATTAAACAGTAAAATTTCTTCGCCTTAAATTGACACAACGGGCCTACATTACATAGACAAGTCAAATATAAAATATGGATCACCAGCAGATCATAGCCAAATTCCAACCTTCCTAAGCCAGAGGGAACTCTGAATTGTGGAGCCTTGTTCATGCACATATAACTTCTCAGAGTATCCATTTCCTGTCATAACATATAGTTCCATCATGAGAAATTAGGTTTGTTGGCACAAAAATAAACATCATTGAATGCCTCCAGCAATGAGGAGGGTGTGAATTGTACAATAAATGTACAATATAGGCAGTTTGTACATGAAAAGCAAAATTAAAAACACAAACTCAGCAACAATATCCCCATATTTGATCATTTAAAACAACCAGACAGATTTTTTAAGACTTAACTGAAAGAACTTCATTAAATATAATAAAACAACAACAGGCGTACTGACTGGAAATGGATTAACTCAATAAACCTTATGACTGAGGACAATTGTTATCGGACTTGAGCCCGAAGACTGATCAAAGTCGATTCAACTTCTGGGCTTCCTAACATGCAAAACTCCATGAGAATTGAATGCTTGGAGGTGAGTGATTGTCATGTTTTTAAAAAGGGAAATAGAGCCAACTCCATTTACAAATGAGTGTATGAGTTAAAATGGATTGTGCAGGCATCTTTAAAGATATTGAAGTTAGAACCATTGGTAGCAGTGCTGAAAACAGCTTATTCGTCCAATAAAGGAAAAAACAACTCAAAAACAGCTTCCTGTAGTTGTACCAAATAAAAATATTAACTCTCCGAGTGCTATTCCCGCACATGTTGCGGGGGACCCGATTATAGTCTCAGTGCGGCTCGCACACCCCTTGCAGGAACGAAAGTGCCATTTTTATGTGCGCCGATGATAGTAGTAATTAAACTGCTAGCGCTGCCACGTGATTCTAGCCCTCTTTTCATGTCGATAGCTCCAAACCCGATCAACCTTGACCGTCTGAACTATTTTTTATGATTTTTTTCCCTGAACCCTTTAAATCAGCTGATTATGGCTTCGAGTAGAAACATGCAATCTGTCTGCCGGCTCGGATGGAGAGTACACGTTCAATGTAGATGATCGGGACACTAGATCTGGCGATAGTGATAGTTCTACAAATGATCAGACAGTTGCAGGACCGAATCACCGGGCATGGCAAGGGAAATGTTAGAAATGATAGATATACATCTAGACCTAGACGGGCACAACCTGTTCGACAGTGTGTAAATTAACAGGGAGAAGAAGAGGATTGGACTGAATACATGGAGGTTTACCCACAGACTTTGCCTTCACTGTCAATTCAGGTCTACATGTCCCTGATGATGTAGATTCACCCCTAGATTTACAAATTTCTTGGATTTTTTTTCATTTCTGGATTACAAAAACCACCAAAAAATAGGAAAATGGCAACCCAGCTGTTGTTCAAGTGAATGTTGTAGATACTCTATATATCTGTATGTCTGAAACCATTTATGATCAGTATGACATGTTTTTGTTGTGAAAATGCCCTATTACCGGTGTATCATTGTCTATGTGTTGCTCAAAAGTTTTTTCGTTGTTCAAAAAGTGACCACTGGTCACGGGTTCATAAAATTCAAACCAATACACCAAAACACAAAATTCAAAAACACAGTCACATAAATATATAATAAACAACACCTGAAAGTTTGGTTGATGTAATTTAATATCTAATAGGACAAATAATTTTTTGAAAATGTTAAAAGGCCCAGCACTCAGAGAGTTATGCCATGTTTTTTTTCTCTTAATGTTTCAATTTTCAAAAAATCATTACTAAATTTTTTTTTTCTTTTTGGAATGTTTGTTTTAAATTGTAGGCCCACTGAATTTTTTTCTTTTTTTTGTTGCTATATTTCTTTGCAATTCTTACCCAAAATTTTTGCCCCTTTTTGCATGCAATTTGTGATGTTTTAAATGCAATTCTTGCAATTTGAAAATGCAATTTTACGCGGGGACAGTAACAATTATAGCTCTTTAAAGTTTGGCGATAGTTGTGGACGGATTATAGTTGGTGTTTCATTATGCTCATTGTTTCTTAGAAATCAGCTGGAAATTGAATTTATGAGTCACAGGCATCAAACATTTGTCCTAACAAAAATCCAAGTCTCTTCACACATGCAATTTCACTGTCCTAACCATGCAGTAATTGAAGAAAAAGACCCGAAATATGTAGAGCAGTGGAACAGCCCTTGGGGAAATGGTCAGGGTTCAGTAGTTCCAAAGTCTGTACGTCTTGTACTTGTTCCTTAACATATTTAAAAATTCAATGTAAAATGATCCACATACATGAACTTCATCATAAAAGGATAAAATAACAACAAAGCTAATCTCACAGATCCCATTTACCGGAAGACTTAGTAACCTCATGCGCTGACATCTCAGAACATTACACAAAGTTCTACACAAACTTAATGGACATTAACAATTTAGAGTAAAAGCAAATTTCAATTAGAGACATGAAAAGCTGCTGTGCTATACCCAGACATCTTCAAGGTATGTTTTGTGTAGTCGTTTCTTCATGATGGCTAAATGAGCATCATCAGCAGTCATATCTGGATTGAAAATATTTGTATAAAAAAAAAAAGAGTAAGAATCAACCATTGGATATCTTTAAAAATGAAATATCAAATAAAGCTAAAGCTAGTTGTATTACACACAAAAGCAGATTCACAGACTGTACATCGTCATCCCTTCAAAAGGCCATGACAAAGTCAATGGGGTGTAACTCATCCAAATTAAAATACGTTTCAATGATTTCATGACCCCTGACCTTTCTTGTACATCTAGTTAGGGCACTCATTTTGTTCTTTCAGATTATCCAACTTATAGGTTCCCCAAAGTACATTATCCATCATTTTTACATGCCCTATAAAATGTTTTGTTTTGTTTTTTTAATGATTTTACAATGGTAATCTTTCCTGATACAACCAAGCCTTGCTCTGACAGTTGTGAAAGTGTGAAAGAGTAGATGGAAGAAAAGAAGAAAGAGTACAAACTCTTCTACGATATCAAAGCATTAAAGCTCCCTTTAGCTTTTCACATTTTACGCCTCAAGCACAGTGAACCTGACACCAATGCGTCGCCGATAAGACACTGACAAAATGTTGGGTTCAAATCAGGGTCAAATTTACGCAGGATAATTTGTTGAGACCATAACACAGTCGAGAGAAGCCTTTGAAGGAGTGCACAGTGGGTGGCAGCAGGAAGGTGAATGTTTTAGCCACATCATTGTGTCACAGCGGGGCAATGGTAGTGACTGGTACGCCAGATTGTTTCAGGTTTAACCACAGTTATGTGGTTCAGGCTTTTGGATTATTGCTCAATTGTCAATAACAACAAAGAAGAAAGACAGATAACAGGTAATAATAATGCCCTTGTTTCCCTGTGATAATACTCGTATGCATTATATTACGAATAATTTCAAATTCTTGTTCTTTACTTTTCGATGCATTTTAAAAAATATTGATTCTGCTGTGCTGGATACCTACATCATATTTTTTGTGCCAAATACCAATTTTAAATGTTGTAGAAATGGTGATATATCATAGTATTCATGATTTTTGTCTTGTGCAGAGCCTTTTCTGTTGCGCCCTTCTGGGCATGTGTGCATTTCGCGTTGAGAAATTTATTTATTCTGTTTTTATATTTTTTTTGCTGTTTGTGTATTAAAACCACGAAGGCTATTTTCCCTCTGGGATAATACAGAATTTTGAATTGAATTGAATTGAATAACCTCACAGTTATTTTCAGTTAAATGTTTCTCTTCGGTTCACCCATGCTCAGTTTAAATGTGCTTCACTGTAATTGCATTTTTCTAAATAGGACGTTAGAAAAAGAAAAGATTTTGTTAAAAAACTGAGTTGAAGACACAAAGGAAGAAAAAACAAAAGGGCACCTTTTTCCTTGATCAAAACGTGTTCAAAGGCAGCACCCACATCCTTGGCCATGTTTTGTGCATCCCCACAAACATACACCAAAGCTTCCTCTTCTAGAATGAGTCTTGCGATGGACTGTGACTCTTCTTGAATCAAGTCTTGTACATAGCGCTGAGGTTCAGTGTCATCACGTGACACAGCTACACATAGTTTTGTAAGAACCTCATTGGACAGAAAATCATCCAAATCTTTCCTGTAAGCAATAAAAAAAGGAAAAGTTTGAATTGGCAAAATATATGAAACAAACACTTTTAAACAGTCCTTTCAACCTCTTTTTCTTGGACACTGGAAACCATTAGATAAAAGTAGGAGATCTTTGAAGGAATCTGAGCATAAACATAGCAAATAATTGATCACAATAATACATATCCAACACCAGATTTAGCCTATTATAACTCAAACCCTCTGCGTTTTAGGAAATTTGTGGAGATTAGTTCAATCAGTTCAATCTTCTAACCCCAACAGTGCATAAGGCAATGTAACGTCTTATGGCGTGTGCTATCTAGTCTTGAATTCTGGGCGCAGCCTAACTCTCTGTGCATTGTGAAACCTATTTTGAGAGCGTGACAAATTATTGAAAGAGGCTAGTCTATTTTTAGATTTACAAAAGCCGAGTATATTCGCCTTTGTCCAATCTCCTATCTTCTAGTATTGTTAATTGTTCCTTGTATATCCTAGAATGAAGTGGTAATGTCAAGAAAGTTCTGTTCTAGAGAATTCCTGTAGA
>JAOYNN010015252.1:0-12989 GCA_025770095.1 Goniobranchus kuniei | reverse complement strand
GAATCAAAAGATCTACAAGTTAGTACCATTAATAAATTGATTCCTCATAAAATAAATTTTAGTTTGGACTACCTACTTATACTCCACTGAGAGCCTAGAAGTTTGAACAGAACTTTACTACTTCCTCAACCAACAAAAAGGTTGGTTTAAGGAATGCCGTTTACTTGGAACGATTCATTGGGAAAGGTGCTGTTCCTCTTAAGCAGTGTGAACTGTATAACAAATTTGGGCATTACAGATTATACATTTTAATCTATCAGATATATTGATTAGAAACAATCAAATGTTCCCAATGTTTATACATAAAAAATAGTTTATAAATTAAATGTCATTTCTAATTAAAACAATAAATAGATACTTACTTCACCCCTTAATTTCATGTTTGCGTCTTCCATCATTTTAGCCCTATTGATGGCTTGCTCTCTATCTTTTCTTTCCGTATTGAAATCCTCAGTGCATATTCGAATTTGCTGTACATATATTTCAAGTTGGCTTTTGAGATCCTTAAGCTCTTTAGAAAGACCAAGATTCTGTCTTCTGACTTCTTGAATCTCAGCATCTTTTGAGGTTAAAGTTGCTTTAAATCGTTGTGTCTCCTTAAAAGATAACATGATATACCAACAATTAATATGAAATCATCGTTCCTAACAATAAATCAACTAGTCATACATGGGTATGACTGATTTCTGAAACTCATCCAAAGTAGTGATATTCAAGTTTAACAACATAAAACTAATCCATTGCATAAGAAATCCATAATAAGCATGCAAATTCTTATAAAGCTTTCACTGTACAAATTGTATGAGCAAGGTCGTATAAGTTGAATTTCAAACATGTCATCATGTAAAGATAAAGATAAAGACTGCATTTATAGCACTTTCCTCCAGAGTAAGAACAGTTTCAAAGTGCTTTACAAGACTTTATCACCTAGCAGGCACACTCCCTGGGGAGTCTACAGTAAAGTGCAATTCACATCCAATGCAACAATACCAGTCAATTGCTAGGTACTCATTTAACACCTGAATTAAGTGAAGCAATTAGACTAAATTTTCTTGGTTAAGGAAACAACACGAGCCACTGCCGGCAGGAATCAAACCCAGGACCTCCCGATCCCAAGACTGCCACTTTGACCATTGGACCATCTGTGTATTTAGGAATTTAGGAAAAGACTATTTTCTCAATAGGGAGTTGTGGTGTGGCTGCACTACAGCAATCCAATACAGTTTATATCAGTAAGCAAAATTTGGAGATACAAAAAATTCAAAAATAGTGTGAACAGTTTTGGATGACACACTCTTGTCCACTTTACGAGTGCAATTTTAGGGGATGGTTTTATATCTTTATGTATATGTAACTAAACTTGAAGGAATTTCTAAGAAAGTGAAAAAAAAAACCCAACAAAAAACAACTGATTTAACATAATTCTTTCATTTACAAACTAAGCACGAATTAGACAGATCGATCACTTTAAAATGCTTGTAATATGTCAATTTTGCTTTTGGCATTTCCATAAAAAATTCATGAAAATTGAATTAAGTGATAGATTTCTGCATCAACAATATGATGATTTCATTGATGGAAATAAAGTAAAGATAACTAGTTGGAATACTATTTCTTGTGACTAAAACTTATATATCTGGATTGCAATTGTATTGTACTTACAAAATGTATGCAAAATATAATTTGAAAATAATTTTAATCTACAAGTCATTGTCTAAAAGCTTAAATCAAGATAAATTCTTGTGTATTCAGAGTATTAATACCTCTTGATGAGTTACTGAGAAAGCACTTAAGGTCATTTCATGGTCTTTCTTCAGTGAGGCTATACTTGCATTGAGTGTCTCAATACTTTTATTTTGAGACTGACAATAGATTAGCCATCGCTGATTATTCATTTGAGCCTGGTGAAAAAAAAAATTTAAAAGTTAAAATTTCAACTCTTCTCTGAAGTAAATTTAAGTCAATATAGATTAACACTGCTAATGTAGTAAAAGCAAAGCTAAGAGGAAAATTTTCCGTAGGAACATCCACATAAAAGACCTTTTGCAGCAGGCAGAATCTATCTTGCCTCAAGCATATTTTTGCTGGCATTAAGCAAATTTGAAGTAGCTAAAAAAGATGTATTTAAATATGGAGAGCATCAAGAAAAACTAAGATTATTTCATGATTTATAACAAACACTACCTAACTCTTAAAAAAAACAAAGTCACACTGACACAGAAATTCACATTTTGTTACATTATGTGTGGAATTTTGCTTTGGAATTAGATGTTTATAGGACATACATCAAAGAATTCTGAAGCAACACAAAGTAAAAATTCTCTGCCTTCCACAGCATTACAATACTAGATAAATAAATGAGCAAAATACAGACCAATATCAATCATGAGGAACAAATCATAATCAAATCATTTATATATTTGGCACTTGGGCCAACTGTGCTTAAATTGCCATTTCCGATGACTGTTGCATCTTCTGGTTAAATTCCGTAATGCTAAGTTTGATGATAATTGAAAAGGTGATATATATACAGTAGTCTTCGACTTATAACCCGTCCCTCAGGTGACAAAGTTTTGGGTTATTAGCCGCAGTGGGTTATAAGACCTATATAAGTACATGCAAGGGAAGTAACATGTTTATACACTTAGAAGGGGATGTCAGTTTTGCACCGCTTCATGCTGAATAAACAGACGAGTCCCTATTTCAAATTAGGCTGTTATTATTTTGGTTTTCATCTGTTGTTTTTGTTTTGCTTTTGGGACATTTTTTTGGTATTTCGATAGTCATAATAAGAATTTTTCTTAAGAAAGTGATGGTGATATATTGCGGAGTGCCAGCACAATATGCAGTAGATAAAGTGTTGGTTTAGTCACTGACAATCCATTGTATTGATTAGCTGGTGTAAAACTAAACGATGATTGGCTACACTGTAAACACACCGATTCCACCAATCATGTAAATTCTATGACAAGCCCTATCAAATCATACATGTAACACGAAACTTGATGGTAAGTGTCTCCCTTTGTCCCTCCCGGTCATGTAGACAGACAGCTGAATGTCCATCAGAGAGGCTTTGGTGTATATGCCTTCTATGACTTGTTCTTCCGTCATGAATCATCATGGGAGTGTCTATACTAAGAGTCAATGTGAGCGCTCGCCCTTTACTTAACTTGTTCGCCAGTGCCTGTGCTTTGATGAGATTGAACACATGACTAAGGTGTGATGGGGATCGGGAAAGGGCAATTAGTTTTACTGCATTTGTCAGCCGTATGTTTCTGGGGACAGTGAGACGCTAATGGCTTGGTTTGGTGTGCTCTAATGCTTGTGAAATATTTTACAAATTTTTAACATCTTGTTAACCGCTTCATGACAAAAATCGGGTTGTTATACGAAGTTGTGATCTGTGATGTGGTATATAAAAGGATGTTTCAAATAGAGAAAAATCCTGTTTCGTAAAAAAAAAAAAAAAAAAAAAAGGGTTATTATGTTAAGTGGGTTATAAGGAAAGGGGTCATTAGACAGTGACTATGGTATATATCGTCAGTGTAATGTACAAACCGGCCAGCTACAAATTTTGTTTAGTGCAGATGGCCGGTTTGTGAATGACACTGATGATATAATATACATAATTTAAGTTTTTAAAATGTTTAAAATATTTTTACAAATCTCAAAGTGCACAAGGATGACAATTTATTTTTTAAAATGTGATAAAAATATTAATCATATGTAACAAATTATCAATGATACATCTCATCAATAGCATTGTATAATGTTACATAAATATTACAATTGATCAATACGCAATTGTCTGAATTAAAAACATTGTTTGGGAAGCAATGAAGATTATATATGCATTTACATAGTTACGCAGTTCTTGAAAAATAGAATGTTTTCAACATACTTTTAAACTCCTGTTTTGTCTTACAATATCTAAAAATCTTACGGAAGGCATTCTAAACTTTAGGTTCTCTAAAGGAAAAGGCACATTGCCTATTGTTTTTTAATTTAAACTGATTCCATAGCCGTTAAACGCCGTACATTGATTGGCGGCTACCTAATCATCTCTCTCTCTTTCACACACACAGGCACACATACTCAAGCACACACATGCACCCCCCTCCTCAACATTCCACATCTTTTTATTTTTTTGGAATCTCAGTTGCATGCAAGGTCAGCTTCAAAGCCGTTATTTACATAAATTTATTCTTATCTTTTTAGCTGAGCTCACCTTTCTTTATTGATTCAGTTTTTTAAAGTCTAGAATACACACAAAATGTTCGTCTTTTACTTCTCAATGTACGGCTAAGGAAAGCTGAACTCACCGTAGCCGGCAATTAATGTACGGCTACGAAAAGCCGTTAAACAGCTGTAGCATCTTTTTCAGAAGCATTACTCATTGGTGCAAGTGTGAGGAAAGTGAGTAATTTGCCAGCATTAGTACAGCATATTGTGACATCTAATCAGCAGAAACAGATTGTTGTGACACACTTATAAGTGTGATTTAGAAACAGACACATTACATAGGGACAGCTTTATTTTCAGTAATCCAAGTGGCAGGTGTGTGTGTGTGTGTATGTGTGTGTAATAGTAACAAAATTCATTTGCTCTGAATATGATTTTATGGCTTTGGGAACAAATCAATAGGTAGCCAGCAATCAAAGTACAGCTACAGAAAGCTGCTCTCTCTGTAGCCAAAGGCTACAGAGTCTTATCCTTTTTAATTTGTTTTCTGAATGGTAAATATACGGGTGTCAGAAATCAAGCATTAGGTTCTTGTTGGTTGACATATATGATGAAGGTCAAATAGACGTGATGGTACCAAGTATAAAGGACACGGCAAATTGATAATTTCTGTTGTGTTAGTCTACTAGTGCAGCACACAGATCACAATATGTGGAAATATATCATAAGTTTAGAATAACTCAATAAAAGGTGAAAACATACAACGTTTCAGCCCAATGTCCATCTTCAGACATAAATTGAAATAAACAGGAACAAAAAGAGACAGCTAGAAGAGTAAATGAGCACATTTCAATAAAGTAAAAAATAATAAATAATAAAACACAGGAATTAGCTGTTTGTACTCAAGATGCATAGTGCATGAACCTGGTAAGCTATTTCATAAGTTACACTTTTTTTGTGATGGCATTTTACTCTCCTGACCAATAGCAAAACAGAACATTAAGAACAAGACTTGCAGCCTTTTAGACCTGAATACATTTTTTTCAGATAGAGACAAGGACTTCAGCCTCATGGGTAGCACAATATGGGTGAGTGAAAGAATAGAATCCTACCTTATCAAGCTGTGACTTCAATTTCTGGTAGTCTTCATCAACCAATACCGGTGTCTGTTACAAAGAGAGAAAATACTGTATTAAGTATTACCATGAGGCCACATTTATTAAGCTTTTATTTGAGCATTACATATTCAAAGGAAATTTTTTGGAATATTCTTCTTCTTTAGGTACCGTGTCTGAAACAAACATTGGCGATCATGTTCATCCACTCATACCTGCGGAATATACTCACAATTAAACTCCAACCAAAGCAGTAATAATTAATGCAACATCCCTTTAAAAAGCTTGCAAACCATTCTCATTCAATCGGAAAATGTGACACTAATTCAGTCTTGCTTGATTTGATAGGTATTGATAATGTAAACAGTACAAAATGCCTGTATGTTATTTTTGTTTGTTTGTGTGTTTTGCAGGTTTCTTTGCTCGTAATAAGGGTTTTCAGTTATGTATCTAACTGAATCGCGATACAAAGACTTTATCTCACCCAAAAATGACATTTCATCAGACTTACTTAAAGACTAGGCTTTATTATTATTTAAGTAAAGAAAAAAGTGAAAAAGAAAAGAAAAATAATTTTCAAGTATGATGGACACTTTTATTACAGGTGTTTTACTTTGATCTTGCTTTGTTTTAAGTGCATTCACCTTTAAAGGGAAGGTAGCCTTTTGTACATGACAGTAACACACATTTAACTACGCAAATTAAACTCATTTCCAAACCATGCTCTCTCTCCCTCTGCATGTTCATTTATTATGACTACTAGGTCTACAGCATTTAGTTTCTCATTCCAAGAATTAAAGCTTTCTGGGTCAGAGATATGTCTATAAAATTCAATTTCAGTCACGGCAAGACTGATTGGATTAATGTGGCTGACCAAAAGTCTAAAAATAGCAGTGACTCAGTGAATTGTAATAGAATCTGACTTATAAAATTTTTTTTTTTTTAATCTTACATTTCTTAATTGCCCTGAGTTGGGTGTAGTGACATAATAAGGGTACTGAATGCTTAATTCAGTTAGGCGTAGCTAGGTAAGTGTCAGGACAAAATACTTACAAAGTTTCTCTCCTTTTCTCATTTTGTCAAGTTGCAATAAGGGGTAATTTAAATATTTCTTTGGGTTGCAATATTTTATTATGTCACATTCTATATATAGGCCTATATCAAATTTGATCATCATAAATTATTGTCATCATACCTTGAGATTTGAGTCTGCTCCTTTATCTCCTTCATGGGTTTGTGAAAATTCTAATGACTGTTGAAGTTGCTCATCAAGCTGACTACAGCTTCTGACAGTCAATTTCAGCAATTCACTCAGATCTGAAATTGCATCTGTTTTTTTATTTAAAGTCTGGCATCCGACTGATATCTTCATAACAGCTTCTCCTCCTGAATTTTGTTCATTCTTATTTGCTTCATTTTGCCTTTGATCTTGCTGTATCAGGACATTTTCCTCATCTCTCTTCTTGGATAAGTCAGCTACTTTTTGTTTGTATGTCACAACTTCCTGTTTCAAAAGATTATTTGCTGACTCTAATCTTTCATTGACAGCTTTCACCTCATCCAACTCCTGTGAAGAGAATCCAATAACTAAGAATAAGCCATGAAAATTCAAATAAGTACATTGCCTATTACCATGAAAAAAAAAGCAAAGGCCATGATTAAGATGAAATGAGAAAGAAATTCTTTAACTTAAATTTATGCTAAGAGAGGAATAAACTTGTGAATGTTATAGATCTATATTCATAAGGATGAAACTGATGAAAAAGTACATGAACTGATTTAGCACAACATAGCCATGTTCATCGACTGATGAATCTATTGATAGTGCTTCTAACAAACAAACACACACACACACACAAACACAAAATAAAATTGTAAGACTCAACTACAGAACTCATCATTGATTCATCTTCTATTGAACTCCCTTGGCTGAAGATAAGGTACTAATGGTTGGTGAATTTTTTCACAGTCAATAATCTGGGAAGGGGGTGGGGTTTCATTAATTTTTCCAAAATATTACGGACAAGTATGCAAATTGACACTGAGCATTATGTGACAGGAATCTTCTTCTTCTTCACAAATACTGACAGACTCAGACTGAAAATTAGTGACAGTGCACTGATTCTGGGTTGAGACTTTTGACTCTGATATCACGCAGAGATCTCATCTTAGTATGATTTAAGCCTTGACAATGATAACAGAGACAGGATTTGTGCCAGAGATGAGAAAAGACAGGAGCCGGGTAGGAGTGTGGCAGGGCTAATGTCCCTCTACGGCAAGAATCTGTATGGGGATGGGGATGCTTGCTGACAAATGAAGTAAAAAGAGTCTAATTAAGGAGGGTTTTTTTCCTATATATGCAAAAGTGGTTTTTGTTGGGTGAAAGTTCCATGACTAAATAGTTCCCTTGTTGTTTTCAATTTAGTCATTCTTTCGACCTCTCTCCTTCACAACCAGGGCAGAGAATACTACTTTGTCGTATTTTCACACATTAAGGGGCCAAGTTTAGGTCATAAGACAGCCAAAGAAAAAGGTGAAAAAAGTAAAGCAAATTTGCAATGAATGAACTATTTAGGAAGGCCACTATAGTTACATGATCTAATCTGCAATCTAACCGTTGAAATCCATTTAACACGCCTTAAAATTTGACCAACTTGGCACAGATAGTTTTGAAAAAGGAATTTTTTCTCAGAATATATAGCTTTGATGAAATGAAGTGTGGCAGTTTATGGGTTAAAGACATTTTGTGTGCACAAAGCAGTAATAAGGGGCAGTTGACTCTGAGAGCAATTCTGTGTAACACCAGGTGAAATGCTGTTACCACAAATCTAGATTTAGATCAAAACTATTACTATTTGCTCCATAAACATTCCCATCCTCAATTCCCACTACCATCCTGTGGAACTGTCCGTCACTTTTCCGAAATTGAGAAGTAGTCTCAATTTCTCATTCCCTTGCGTTGTGTGTCCATAATGCTTACCTCACCTTTCAGTCAATACAATCATAACGTTACACCCAGAACTGTGCCTTAAACCAGTGGAAACCCCCACTGTTCCTTAGGCTATACTTTGTTGTTGAGCGAATAAGTGTAAAGCTGGAATATACACAGAGCTTTCAAGCAAACGCTTAGAAGAAAAAACATTCTTTTACCCAGTGGAAAGAGATGGGGCACCGAAGCTGATGTGACTGGCATGTCGTTGCCATTCATGGTTGACTTTTTTTTTTTTAAAAGCTTATCTAGCTATTGTCAGATAGGTGTTTTTAGAACCAAATGAGCCCAAACTAAAAATTCACTGAGGCAAAGAAGAAAAGATCCATTTCTGCATCTGTCACACTGTGTCTTTTGAGAGAATTACATTGGTCGAGAAATGCATTCAATACAAAAAATGTACACTTATCCATGGGTCTATGCTGTCTGAAAGTCCTGATTATATCAAAGAATTATTCAAATTTTACATCCTATCCGGAAATCTTCGTTCAAAATCTGATAAACACATCTTGGTAAGACAAAAGATTCTACGCATAATTGGTGAACAATCATATATTTTTTCAGCCCCTCTTTTTTGGAATTACCTCAAACAAATTAAACAAATTGAATCTGCTTTAAAGACTTTCTTTTTAAATAAAAGTTGCAAAAATTTGTTATGAATTCTACAAATTTCAGTTAGATAATTTTTATCAATTTATTGCCATTCAATTTTGTGTTTAATGCCAAATGTATGATTTCATTACTCTGATGTATTTAGGTCTTCTATGTAAAACGCTTTGAGCTTGTTTTTAAAACAGGGTAAGGCCCTATAGGAAAACTATTTATTATTATTATTATTATTACCATTATTATTATTATTATTATTATTATTATTATGATTACAATTCAAAACAGAAAAAGAAAAAAAAATGTCTTTGCAATTAAGCATTTAATCAGTCGTGCAAATGATGACCATCCCTGTTTTGACTTGCTGATTCTGAAGATGATAATTGTTTTTGGATTTGAAGTAGATTCAACAATTTGTCCACCTCAAATTTTCAGAGTGACGTCTGCCATTTCCTGCCAAGGGAGAAATCCCTGTGATAAAAAATCCAGCAAGGGAGGGTGATCAGCCTCGTGATTTCCAAAATACATGGCATTTTTGCGTGATTTTTCGTCCCCACTCGTGGATCATCACACCAACCGTATCCAGGGATAAATCACCCTGAAATCCCCGCAATTGAATGCTAAGTATGTAGAAGGCTCTACTCTTACAAAGGAAAGAACAAGGTATATTATATTCCAGATAAGAAAGAAATGACAGAGGAAGTTGAAAGAACTCAAGAGAAAACACTACTGGTTGCATGAACATCAACTTACAGCCCAATTACAAAATCTTTGTAGGGTGGACCCTCTATGGGTGGGATGAGTGGGTTTGCTAATATTACAAGAACTAATAAATTATAATCTTGATTAAGTTCTTGAAAATTAAATGCTTACATCTGTTTGTTTTTTATCTGACTGTCCATTTCCATTCTTCAAGAGATTACGAAGCCTTGCATTTTCTTTTGCTAAATTATCAAGAGTTTGTTTTGAGGCACCAGGAATAAAAACTTCACTTTCTTGAAGACCTGGACTGAAAATTGATAGAAAATGAAAACATAGCATAAAATCCATTGAGAATGAGGCATGATATTTATTTCTGATCATTTTTCTTTCGAAAGGTATTTTTGTGCAAATTGTAAGGGCATTGCATTCTTTTCACACTATAAAGTGTTTATAATTTTACCTCTTTCTCCTAGGTCATATGGTAGGCTTAATTAGATCACTGAAAGAAAATGAAGATGAATCTGGACAGAGTAACTTAATACAGTGCAGGCCGATACTTGGACTGCTGCTTTAACGGAACTGCTCCTTTAAGGGAACGATCCCTTGGGAAAAAAATTTGTTTCTTTAAAAATGATACTGTTTAAACCGAACGGTGCCCCACTTTAATGGAATGGAAAATTCAGAATTTGTCAAAAGTCGATTCATATAAGTGGATGAAAATTGCTTTGATGGCAAATCTTACAAAGACAAATATGCATTCCTGTACTTTATGAAGTTTGAGAGGCTAAGCCATGGGTGCATTGGATAAGGCGAGCCCTCACACACAGTTTCTGTTTTCCTTATCCAACGCCCCCTTTGCTTCCGTTCGCCGAGGACGTTTGCAAACGTTAGCTAACAACTTTAGGAGGTAGTGTGCTGCGAACTTTTAAACATGGCCACTACCACATTAAGATTTTTGGCTCTCTCTTCTGTTTCTCGTCTGTAGCCTTTTGTCATGCATGCTGCCATCTTGGATCGACCTATGTGGAGGGTATCGAACATGTAATTGGAATAGATAGTTTATTTGACTGGAATTTTAAATCGATGCTTATTGCTTTAGGTATTGCAATTGTTGAATATTGCTGATCAGTAAGATGAAATAACAAAACAGGCAAAACCTGCTTTCGTCATTGTTTTGTTAATGTTAGTACTGAAACATTAGTTACTGAAATATTGTAATCGCATTTTAACGAACGTTTGCTGAGAACATGTCGTTCTTATAGGAAAGAGAGCGCATGTAGCAAACTGTTTTCCCGTTAGCGGAACGCGCTTGCCTTATCCAACGTGCCACATGTCATGGACATGGATAATAACAATCATGCATCAATCCCGATCTTGGGTAACTTACTATTCAGATTTTGGAATCCAGGACTTTCACTTCAAGAGGAGGAGACGACTGGTTTCAACAATAAGCGTCATCAATTGATTGTTACGTAGAATCGGGCGTCAACGCATAATAGGCCTAGTTACCAGGCTTATCCAAATACATCAGCATAATCTTTCATATACATGCAGATAGACAACGGATCAGCAAGCATACCAAAATGTTACCAATGCAAAGTGAGACTGACATAGATACACACCAAGCTTAGTGATTGTCAAGCTCAGCCCATGTGCTACCACAATGGACATAGAGTGATCTGATAGGCTGCTGCCCGAAATGTTCTGGACACATCTGGTCGATTTTGGCCATTGCTTACAATGAACATTGACTTATTGTCATGTGAAGATAATGCAAGCAATTGACCACCAGGTGTAGGGTTTTAACCATGGAGATTCTTGGTTGCCAGAGATAACACTCTGAATGCAATGTTGATACTTTACTAATTCTGCCCCCAGTGTGGGTTCTGCGGTCATCAACAGAGGCGAAAGAATAGGCCCAATGTTATTTCTCCCCCAAGGATCTCATAGAAGGCAAGTAAGGATTGAGTGAGAGCTTCTTCCCTCATCTGTTCCCCTTCTTTCCGGCCGTCTTTTTTTTTCTTCAGAAGGGAGAGAGTTTTGTTGGGAGAGAGAGGCAGGCATTTTACAGTGGCCACATCCCGTGTATGTCCTAAATAAGTACTATCTGGATTACTTGCTATCTAGATGGGTGTTATTGGCCATTGTTAATTTATTGTTTTGTCTTTTTGAGATGATAGGGTTTCATTGTTTTTAGAGTGTGTATGTGTGTGTGTGTTGGGGAAGGGGGGGCGGGGGTTGTTGGATGAAAGTTTGTTTGTTTTTGTTTTTTTGAGGGGGAAGGGGGTTGGTAGTGGTTTTTTTGTGTTTAGTATTTTTTGGTATGGTTTTCTTGCCTGTGAATCATCTCCCCATTAGCTACCTGTTATTGCTATGTATTATGTTTACAGCTTATTTTAAATGTCTTTTTAGCAACTTCCTTTCTTAATCCAAAAAATTTTCTACAACTGTTCTCTCTTATTATATGTGCTGAGATGACGTATGAGTTGAAAAGAGCCCTAGACACAAAACAAATGAACAAATCCCACCCCTAACATGAAAGCCTGTTAAACAGAACGCCCTTTAACTGGAACTGGAACAATTTGCAGGAGATGGCGCTCTTCTGATTAAGCGGTGTGCACTGTATTTTGATTGCTCTCAGCAGACTTTCCTTGTTGCGGCTTTTTTGACTACACAGTTTTAAACATTTATTTTAAAAAGAGTGCTTGTCAAATGCTGGGTCAAACTCTTCATGAATATTAGTAGTACTCTTATTAAACCATGTGAAATATGACACAATGAAAAAACTCAACAAAAACAAAACAAAATAAATTTTGATTCTTTGCCTTCTCACTGCACTTCTAAAATTTCACAGCTACAGCAAATCATGAGGAGAGGAAAAAGTGAAAGTGTAGGATGTCAGGGTTACATTAAAAAATATGATCAACCAAAATGTGTGTTATTACAGCGCAACATCTGTGATCAAAAGTCTGGCTCATCAGGATATCCATGTAGTGAGGACAAAACCTAAAACAATTGTAGTTTTTATTAGAAATACAAGGGTCATAGTACTGAATATGAATCTAGCTGAATATATATAGAAATATATACACATATAAGTTTAAGGTTACTCAAGAAAAGAGAAGATAAGACAAAATTGTGTCATGTTTCAGACCAATGACTCTCAGATACAAAAGAACAAAAAGATAAAAAGCAGCTCAAAGAGTGAATGAGATACAGTAGATTCCGCCCATTAGCACAGTGCTTGGGAGAAGACCAAAGCGCGCCCTTGGACGGACTGTGCTTATGCATGAGGGCCAATAGTTGGGAGACCAGAGTTGTATTTTACCGATTGCTTCCCTTGACTGTATTTTTGAGTAGCACCCCTTGGGTATCCTTTGTCGACAAAGAAGTTG
>JAOYNN010015141.1:0-12995 GCA_025770095.1 Goniobranchus kuniei | reverse complement strand
TACCACTTGTATAATGTCCTTTGTCCTGTTCTCCGATTGATGGACCAATCAGAAAGCAGTATTTAGTTTGATGTGTCTGACAGAGGCCTGAAGTCCATTGATAAAGTTATTATTGTTAGCCCTCCTGTTACACACCGGCTAGGCCTGGCAAACCGGACAACAGTGCCTGGGGCAGTGTACACAGCAAGAAGACAAACCGGGCTACAGCTGCCCGCGCTGTGATGTGTTAACACGGCAAACCAGTTTAGCGCTGCACGAAGGTTAAAATGATTTAAAACCAGTTTCCCAATTTGTTCCTGGAAGTAAGTCTAAATTCTTAATGAAATGCACAGTCACACATGAAAAATGATCACAAGAACACAAACGTATTAAGTTTAAAAAAAAAGAAAAAACAAAGAAAGTCAAAACATGGCTAAAACACTACATATCTTACAATGGGGTCATGACTATTTTTAGATCAGTTGTGGAACATTCTCTACGAAAATAGGCAGTGAAACGAAAGAGGGCATCAACGGGCAAGACATGCCAAGCAGTCGGTTCAGAAGAGTTTTGTGAGAGGCTGACTTCTGCCGACTTAGGCGCTTGGGGGGAAAAAAATTGCTGCCAAGTTTGCTGACCTGTCCACTACAGGATTAAAGATGGCTTCATACCTTTCCATCCCATCAGTCATCCTACACTGATACATCTGAAACTTATCAATGATATGTCTCACATCACCACTTTTCCACAAGCTTTCTGTACTAATACATATTTACAACACTACAGATTTTGGCTGTAGAACTACAATACCCATAAATAGCAAAATTGATTGGCCACAGAATTTTGGCCTACAAGTGTTGCTCCTGAGCCAAAGCTTTTGCAAACAAATGATCAGTGAGGCAATATTTTGGCCAGAATGCTGTCATGAAAGTGCATGAATCAGTTTCATTCATTCATTTGTTGACCGCCTAAAATCTAAAAAATAAATAAGGCTGCACTTACGTGTCACCAAGCTGGTTAGTGTCAATCATGATAAAGCCAGCACAATTGATGAAAACTTTTGGGCCCATGTCACACAGGGAAACCAGCTGAGTCCGGTTCTCCAGACGACTGTTATTTTGTTTCAGGGTCTGACATATAAAACATAAGTGGTGAGAGCAGATTTTAACAAATATTTAAGAAAGTAACATCAGGAGAAGAGCATATAAAATCAGTCTTTTAAAAAATTTTTTAGCTTTTTAAATAAAAAATATCACATACATAGCCAATTAAAATACTAAGATCTTCGTGCATGAATCAAACTACCACTAACTATTGAAAACTGTACCTTGATAATCTGAGAGGCTTTTCTCGGACCTAAACCACACACAAACTGCAGCAAGGGAGCTGTGTAGGGAAAGGCCAGGACCTGATTGATATCAACACCCACTTCATTGACACGGTTCACAAACTCCAAATATAGAGATTCTAACAGTTCCTCTTTGGGGACAGCATCCTGTAGACATGTTGATATCACAAGTCAATTATAGCCACAAAAAGACATTTTGATTAAGAAAATCTTACAACATCTGATAGTGAAAAGAGGAGCAAATCACTCTAGTCACTCTCACCTTGTGCATTTCAATAAATATCTCTGGAATGAATAAGAATAAAAAGAATTTTCATGCTAATTCTCGCTTTCCTCAATGAGGTATTTTACTGGAAGATTAGAAATTCTTATGACATTTGTGTCTAACACATCAGAGACTTTCGTGGATTTTTTCACTTTTTAAACACTCACTTGAAGAGTATGATATTTAAGACACAAAATATCTTCCTCTGGGTTACAAAGCTGGGCAAATTCAAGCAATGGATCTTGTAAACGTCTGGCAATGGAGATGGCATGACGCAGTGTGGCTGGGTAGTCTCGGAATTCATTCTGTGTGAAAGGAAACATACAACTAATGCAATAAAGTGGAAGGCCATATATGGAATAAAGGCATATGTCAAAGAAAATCTTTAAAGACTGTTTAGTCGATGGATATTCAGCAAAATATTAACTCTTTAGTTGCCAAGCATTTTGGCACTGACGTAACTCCTAGTTGCTAAGTCTTTTAAAGAACATCACTTAAAATCAAGTGATGTAAGAAAAAAAAAAATTAGTAAAAACAACTGCTTGCCATATCTTCATGAAACTTTCAGAGGTGTTTGCAGGTTAATTTACAAATTAGCTGACATAATCAAATATGCAAACTAAGTCATGTGACCTTGGTGGCCATCTTGGAAAGTTAATTAATATGCAAATATGCAAATATTGTGTGATTACTGCATATTTTTACCCGTAAGTCTATCCAAAATGAGGACAAATATTGCTTCAAAGATGGAAATTATGTTTCTAGATAAAGTACAAAAAAATTGTGGTGACTACACATTATAGTTTGATGTTTTTTGTGTTGTGTCGCTAAGTAAAATATTATATGCAAAAATATGAACAAATGACGAGAGAGAGGATGTAAGTAAACTAAAAATTAGTACTAAACAAAAACGCTTGCCAAATCTTCATGAAATTTCCACAGATGTTAGCAGATTGTTTTACCAACAAGTTGACATGATCAAATATGCAAATTATGTCACGTGACCTCCACGGCCATCTTGGAAAGCAAATTAATATGCAAATATTATGTATTTGGACCCATAAGTCCACCCAAAATAAGAAAAAAAATTGTTTCAAAGTTTGAAATTCCCCTATCAATGCATTGATCTCCATGCCATCAACATCCTTCCACTTTCTTTTATTCCAATTAGGGGTTAGTTCTCTTTGCTGAAGGACTTGCTGGGCATTCTATTGGTTTCATCCCTCTAATTTCAACAGCTAGGTCAGGAAAAAGAAGTCTGAAACGCAAATGGTTTTGTCTTTTCCTCTTCACTCAATTCAATGTTCTTTGGACCAGTATTTTCAGTGAAACTGATAAGCCACTCAGCTGGATTTCCAATCTCCTCATCAACTAAAACATTAGAAACTCACTCATTGCCATGACTTTCTCCCACGCCCACTACTACTAGTTCAAGGACCTCTTTCATTGTCATCATCCTCTGAACTACACGAAGAGGAACTCTAGAACTAGATCTAGAAGTTCCTCTTGACGCTTCGGATCCAATATTCAGGCCAAAATCATCATCAGCGGAGCTAATATCATCACCAGAATCAGATTCATGTCTGTTTACATCAACTTCGTCATCTGATCCATTGTCGCTTTGTAAACAAACGATAATTACAGTGAAAAAGTCAACAAAACCTCATCTACCGAGACCGGCCTCTTTCGGCCGACTTGATAGGCTTTCTTATCAAGGGCTGGTAGCCACAGCAGTTTGGCTAAACACTCATACTTTTTTAATTTCGAATTTTTAGTGCGTCACTTCTAGGCATCACCTTTTGGCATATATAGCAACTAAAGAATTAAACAACTCCCAGTTAAATATTCATCTGCACCCAATAAAGGATAGCAAGGATTTCAGTATATATCTAATGAATCATAATCTCCCCATTTAAACTGAATGAACTTTTACCAACTTCAGCATTCACCAGTCAGAATCTTTTGTCTTATTTGATATTTCTAATTGTAGAAGTTAACATTAGAGAGGAAGCATGATCCTATCTTTTTAATGCCTCAAGACGTTTAAAATTATCTTTCAGTAATGTAGCAAAGAAGAGCCAAATTATTACGAAAATTTCATGTCTTTTTTCTTTACTATATGTCACAGACCTACCTCAGCTTTTTTGGTGTTTTCAAACACCATAGCCAACTCATTGTCCACCAATTCTACATTAATTGCTGGCATTTGCTGCTCCATCTCTAGTTCTGAAATGATGGCCTTAATGTCATCTATAACCATCAAAGCTTGCCTGATAAGGGATAAGAAATTCAGTCAGTCTAAGTTTATATTCATGGAATTACAAATAAAAGACTGGTGGGGAAAGTTTTATGAAGAAAATGAAGAGTGATGAACAAGAGCAAAAAGTCTCCCAAACTGAATAAAAATGAAACACAAATGGTGATTCCAAGCTCAATATGTCAACATGTAAGCCTTGTTGAGAGGTGAAATCAAAATATTGGACTTTTCTCAACAATAATTATCTTCAAGCTCATAAGTCCAAATCAACCAAACTACAATAAAACAACAAAATTGCAAATGTTACCTGGATTCTGATGTTACAGCAATCACATGAGGCCTTCTCTCTGCTATAAACTCCTTCAATTTTTCCATGTCCTTTTCCTAATGAATAAAACAGTTGCTCAAGAGAATTAACATAAAACTACAGTCAAAGGAGTAAACTCTTTCAGTCCGGAGCTAAAATAAAAACATTTGGATGGAGGCCTATTAAGATACCAAAGACGAGACTTTTTGATTTTATCAGATTGCCATCAATATAGCAAAGAAATACAGAATGTTGTATATATCAAAAGTGATCAGAAGTAAAAGAACTTTCAGAAACTGATGTCAAATTTGATTAAAGTCAATCAAGAATGATAATACATGAAAATGACAGAGTGATGTGTGACAGATTGCCTACAGCTTGAACAGATCTATAAGCCGCAGTGTCCGGCCGCTCGTCCATTCAGACAGGTTTTCTGGCTGCTCAGTATAGCTGCTTGGGCTGAATGAGTTAATGCTTACATATAAAGCTAGTAACTGCAAGTTTCCCGAAAAAAAAAAGACTTCCTCATTTTTAACAAAACTGTAATCTTCATTGACTGTTACACTGTAGTTGTTTCAAATATTTACTTATCAATTTTCAAGATAAATACAAAAATTAACAATATAATTGTTTTCGCAAGCTAATCCAGCTTGGACACACGCTTTGAAAACCTTCCTTTTTTTTTTTTTTGCCTTCAAGATAACATTCAACATAGTAGAAATTTTGACGCATAAATGCTTAGAGCATAATAATATGAACTAGCCGTTGTAATTATCGTCTATTGAAAGGACATTCATCTACCTTTAAAACCAAATATTTTACAGTCATTTTTGATAAATTAAATCTTCCCTTTAGCCATGATAGAATCATCTGCATAACCTCACTTACTTTGCCCTTTTTGTCTAGCTCCCTCCAAGCATTCTTCCTCTTTGTCAAATGTTCTAAACGAATAAATTCCATGACTGAGGCATCACCATCAATCAAGGCTCCAAAAGATGGCACATTCCTGGATAGACAAAATAAAAATAACACATTCAATTATAGCCTGAAGCTAACTCCCAGACCTGCCAACATCTGCAAGAAAATATCAGAGAAATTACAGTACAGTAGCGATTGAATGATGAAATTTCAAAACACAAATTCCAATAGAATTCACATGGAAGGAATTTGGACACTCCTTAGCTGGAGGAAGACAGGAAGAGTTATAAAAATCATGTGACATTTTAAGCTATAACATTTAGTCAATCACAAAGCTTAAAACCATTGGGCCTGGCCCCCTGACCCTCACTGAACCCTGTACCTGAACTCTTGAGCAAAAATGCCTGAAATTACACAATCTGCTTGTTTCACGGCGATTTTCTAAGCGTTTTCGACAATGAAAGCAAAGGTAAAGGAAGCAGCCATTAGCCAAGAACTGTAACTCTTCAATACAGCTGAAACTAAAGTCATCCCATAGTTTTGGGGGTTTTTTTAAGTTGTAGACCCCCAACTGTACTAGCCAGTCATTAATCCTGCTTCAGTGGGAATCCGGCATAGTACTCATAATGGGGATATCCAGGCCCATCGGGTTAAGCTTTAACAATAAGTCACACTAACCAAAGTGAAAAAAAAGAAAGTTGATGGTGGATTCATCCTCTCTAGTAATTTTTTAACGATTAAAAAATTACCACTCTATTCATCCCTGAAGGGAAATTTGTCTTTTGATTTTTAACCGTAAACCGAGCGTCAGCCGTAAGAAAAGCGCTGCAAAACGGAGGCAATTTGTGTAAATAACCTTGCCCAAGGGATAAATGACAATGCCCACACCGCGATCCTGTGACCTTCCGGTTGCAAGACCAACGCACTACCACTGTGCCACTATGACCACTGTGATTAGAGAATTAGGCCAAAATTTGGGTAACTACTCAAGGTGAGTGTAAAACATAGAATGAGGGAAAGTTTGAGATGTTGGCAACCTGTTAATACCAATTACACTCTGCATAAAAATTTTTTTTTTGTTTTCAATTCTATTGAGCACATTTTTATTTCACCACGATGGATTATCAGAAGTGAGAAGGTTCTCAAATCACGCCTTTTCCTTATAATCGATGCTCATCTAATATCAGGCAAAATTCACTTATCAAAGAACTTTTAAAAATTGGAACAGCCTCAATTTTTCAATTGATAATGAATTGGATGGTGTTAAATACAATTACGAATGATCCATATGTTATATTTTACTTGACTTTTGAAACTGGGCATTCAAAGGATTATTTATGTAGGCCTATTTGCCCATATATATGATACAATATGATGTGATATTGGAAAGGTTGGCAAATCTAATTTCCTTTAAATCCTTCAATCTTAAAAATACAATATTATACCTATCATACATACATAACCCAGTGATCATAATGGGGAAAAGTCCAAAAGGAGGAAAATACACCGAAGGAAGCATTGAACCCCTGATAGAAATCACGAGACCCTACAACACTGTCAACACCCACAAAATATCTAACTAAACAACGAAGCAATCTCACCTTTTTTTTTTTTTAATCTTGCAATTAACATACCTTTGAGGGCAGGGAAAACAGCTAAATGGGCTAGTAGAGGAGGCTTAAACAGACGGAAAAGAGCAGGAGCTTTGTTCTGGGAAAACTGGGCCCCGAGGGTGTAATTAGCTCGCCTGTGATCAACCTCAATGGTATGTTTTGAAGACTTAAGATGATCTATGATAGCATCTATGATAGCAATACGACCTTTGCTGCCATAATTTATAACATCATTGCAGTATTTGCATAAAACTTTACCTGGAATATCCACTTTAACAATGGAATCACCAATAGACATAGTTATATTGTCACCTTTCTTGGATTTTATGGTCAAATTATCCTCTAACCACATGAATTGAAATTTGTTTTTGATTTTTGAATCAATTTCTTTTATTCTGAGAACATCAGATTTAGTCAATTCCTTCATGATGAACATCGTGAGGACTATTAGGCCTAGAGATCTAATCTAGATTCCCTAGAGATGATGATTCTAGAAAACTCGACGAACTCTAGATCTACTTGTAGATCAAATTTAAAAAGTTCTCAATTCAGGAGGATTTCAAAATTCTATTTTATATCCAAACAAATCACACAAAAAAACACTCCAATTCAAAAGCAAGGAACGATGAAATGAACAAAGAGAGTGACGGCTTAGTTGAAAGTGGCGGTAATCGAGTGAGAAGTCACACGCTTGGCTTGATAGGCTCATCAATGTGGTCCTAAACATGAAAATAGACCCAACACTAACATTGCAGTTTACAGCAGTTTTCTGTGTTAACAAAAGCTTCGTGAAATTTGAGCATCGCATACATCGGCGGACTGAACTGTGCATCGTATCATCGATAAGCAGAGGAAAATTTCCGTGAAGCACGCAATCCGCTGCTCGTGCTTGGCGACTCGCGGAAATGGAGGAGAAGGAGGAAAAAAGCGAGGAAGGCTGAAAATCGCGGATTTCCGCGGATAATTATGATCACTGATAATCACATGTACAACATATTTCAAAAGAAAAGACAAAACAAAAAAGTTACTCTTCAAATGGATCTTACATGCTTGTAGAAAAAGCCACGCCGAGAACTTTTAAACCATCCTCATTGTTGGACTCATCAAACTCATCTTCCAACTGCTGATCCATCTGATATGGAGCTACTTTCAGCCAGTTGTAAAGTTTGCGGGCGCTTGCCTGTAAATACACAGAAGGGTAATGGCTCTGTGCTAGTATGAAGACTGTGACTTTGCAGACGAAACAATCTGCATTGCTCTACATTTTAATCAACATTTGTGTAAGGTGTGGATCCATGTTTCTGGCATTTCAGTCCAAACGAATTCTGAACATTTTAAAAGCAAAGATGTGTCACTGATGGAGAATAACCCATTTCAGAATAATCACACTTCAAAAATCTGTAAAAATGATGGACTCTAGATTTGCAAGTAAAGAACACTTTCATCACTGACGAGAAGCACAATCATTTACCAGGACTAATGTTCTAGCTAATTTATGGACATTGCACCAGCTATCTCTGAGACAAAAATATGATTGAAGACAGCTCAAGCTTCAAAACCACAAACAATTCAGGTGTTCTTTAGCTACTTTGTGGGAAGGAGGGAAGTGATGCCTTGCCCTGATGCACAATGTTCATTACATAAGATCTATCATCCACTAGCTAGGTACAAAGTAAAAGTATATTTAGATAGTCTTATAGTGTCCAAGAACAGCACAGTTTGACTTGACAGCACCTGACTCTGAAGTTACAGCCAATGATATCAAAGAATTCTTTAACACATATACTTTTCCCTTTAATATTCAAGGTAAATTAAAAAAGAAAAAATTACAGGACTTGAGCAGAGGGTTATCAAATTATGCCCAATTTGTCAATGAATTTGACACATTCAGACTAATGAAAAATCTATCCTGAAAATGCTATATCTAGTAACAGCTCTATTACAGCAAATGACATTACCTTCAAGACACCCTCCTTAGCTTCTTGTAGCAATTTTGCCCTCAATTCTTTCTCCATTTGTGGGTATAGAATCTTGGTAAGTGCACGTTTTAGGGCCTCACTTCTCTGTGTGTTCCATTGCTGCACCAAATGACTAAACTCATCCTTCAATGACAAAATAAAGAAGAGAAAGCATTATTCCAAACTGAGCTTTCACAGTCCTGACTCAATGACAAAGAAAAGGTTTTAAGACATCAACATGAAAGACTGAAGTAACGTTGTTTATTTCTACATCTATTTTGTTTTGTTTTTAAATAACAGCTACTTGACTTTTATAAATCATAGGTTATCACTTTACTTGTAGTCAGAATGAAACAAAAGCTACATCAAGGATTTGTTTTTCAACATATCTTAATGCATGAATCAAATCTTTTAATGACCATCAACATTTTTTTTTTTTATTAACAGCTATTTGACGTTTATAAATCATAGCTTAAAAAGGTACATCAAGCACTTGTTTTTCAACATATCTCAATGCATTAATTAAATCTTTTAATGACTATCAACATTCATCAATGTCATCAGATTCATTGGGGAATTTCAAAACAGCTTCTCATACATCAGTAAAACTGGTTAAGTTCGCATGCCTTTGATTTCACATTTATCTTACATTTTTGCACTTAAATCCTACAGTGACAAAGAAAACAGTAAATCATGATTACGTGATATGAACCAGTATCCTGGAGCAAAAATTTTTTTTTTTAATTTTCTTTCCTTTTCCAATACAATCGTCTGCAGATATCATGCTTGTCTACTTGACCTTTCAGTTTGTTCTGCTCAATTACACCCCAACAGTCTCTTACCCTGTAAAAAAGCTGCTTGATTTCTTCAAAATAAGAAGAGGCCACTTGATCATCATCTTCATCCATCTTCACAGAAATGGTCAACAGTCCATCCTCCTCTGCCAACACCAGTTTAAGGTATTGGTCATCTTTCAGGTCCTTTACCGGCTTGCCTCTGATGTATTTCATGGTAAAGCAGTTGTGACTTTCATCAATCATCTGAGAAAGACAGAAATTTCCTAAGTAAGTCTAAGTTTCAAGAACCACATGAAAGAAAAACTATTAAGTTTTGTGATCAATGAATCCATGTCTTCAAATATATCTTCTACCTCATGATGGCATTGAGATGAAGGGCTAAATCCCAAGATCTGTTAGAACAATAACAATAACATATCTTCAAACAAAATATAAAATTACTTTAATGTGTGTACCCACCTTCTAGAAATATGCCACAAATAAAATTTTATACGTCAGCTACACTAAACTTGGTAAATGGAGATCTACCTGGTATGTTAATCTGAAAGCTTAAAGACACTATCTAAGAACTTAAAACATTCTTTTCCTTTGTATTTATTCCTTGTCAATTGTTAATCAGACAAAAGGCATTTCTCTTCTAAAATGTTTCAGTTTTCATATAAGTGTGTTTGATTTTTTGTTTTATTCGTCTTGAAATTTTTACGCCCAGTCACCTGTACAGGAGGTACATTTAACCAAATGCGAAATTGTGTTACAATACCCACTGATTTACACCCAATAGAACAATCCATTTCAAAGAAAAAGAGGCAAGTCTAAAACAAACATTCCTAATCGAGAGTTAAAATGCATTGTCATAACTTAATACCCTACTTTTTAAGCTAAATATCAACAACAAAAGCCAAAAAAACAAACAAACAAGACACAAAAAACAAAAACAAAACAAAAACCCAATCAAACAACACACAGAAAAAAAACAACACAAAACAGGCCATGAATTCTGCTCTATTGAGGTGAAGATGACCTTGTTCCTAAAACAAGGTTTAATCCCCTTGAAAAAGAAAAGTACCTTCATGCCCTTCTTAGTAGGATTGACTCTTAACTTTGCTCGCTCTTGGAAAGCAGTTCGCACGCTTTGTCTAACTAGAGGATCATGGGAAAGCTGCATAGCCACCATGTGTTGACAACCTTTCAGAACATCTTCCTCTGTGGGGAATAGGCTGGGAATTCATAAGAAAGTGAATTATTTAAAATCAGTTTGGTTTATCTCACTGTTTTGAATAACAGCTTATCTTTAGTACTGCTTGTCCTTTTGTACATTTCCCTTGCCATCAAGAAAACTGGTAAAATTAATATAATAGGTGTTTAAATACTTGACTAACAGAGGAACCCCTCCAAACAAAAAACAAAAAAACAAAACAAAAATTAAACTTCTAAAAACTACACAAATTTAAATATGAAAACACTTCCTCGATCTTACATCTTTTCTTCAGATTTATGAAGTATTGATTAATAAGAAAATTCAATATAAAGTATCAAATCTCTAAGGATTATGACTACACATACTGTTTTGACCATGAATAATTATTACCACACAAATGTAACAGCATAGGGGAAAAAAGTCATAGCTTACTTGGAGACATAGTCTTTAGCCAGTTCTAAAGGCTCTAAAGGGCATTGGCTCACATCATGACGTTGGTAATTATCTCTGATGTTTTCTCCAAATTCATGAGGCTTCAGACCAAATTGGCGGGCTATCTCATCTGAACATAAAACCATGTGAAATAATGAATGACAATAATTTTTATTAAGAGATAGAACACAATATCATGTACTACACTGAATCATTCTGGTCTCATAAATCATGACCATATTGACTTACACTAAAAGACACAGGATGAATGAAAGAAAACATAGCTGATACAAATAATTATTTGAGTCTAAAACACCTGGCTGATTTCAAGTAATAAAACACAGAATGAGTTTAATAAGTCTAGTAATTTAACATCCAAATGCTGAATGATTAAAGAACATTTCATGACCTAATAGCAAGTAGCATATTCATAAAAAGTCCTGACATAATGAACCATCTCAAGTGCAAATTAGCATGAGACACAAAATTATATATATCTTTATCCTTGACAAGAAACTCACCTAACTTTGCAGATAGACAAATAGAATATCCACTACGTCTGGTGGCCTGTTTCATGGCAGTTCCTTTTGGTTTTGGGTCCTGATCTGCTTCACCTTCTTCCCGAGGTCGAGACTGTTCATTGTTGCGCATGTTTGGAATTTCATGTCCATAATACAACAGGAAATTTTGGTACACATCTCGTAATTCTTCTAACGTCTGAACAGATTTCACTCTGTAAATATTATTCATAAGACAAGTGAGCAATGTCCTCAACCTTACAGTTAGAGTTCAGGAACTGATCTTTACAGAATGTTTTTGGATAGGTTTAAAACTTTCATTTGTATGTAAAATCATTTATCTCTCTTTAACTTGAGCAAATTATTAACTAGTGCATCCCACTTAATCAGAATTTCCCATAATTTTTTCGAATTAGACAGTGTTCTTTTTAAGCGGCTTTCATTTCAGGGGCGGGTTATTGTGTCAAAATTGCAACCAAAGTGTTATCTATAGCGCCAAGAATCTTCTTGGTCACACCCCGCACACCTGGTGGCTAATTGTGTAAGACACAAGTCAATATGTGATGGCCAAAATCAACCATCACCTGTAACTAGCACATTCTGACCAGCAACCTATCACATCACTTAATGTCCCAGTGAGTCTGTAGTGTATCTATGTGATTGGCCAATCTTGCTTTGCATCAATGACCTGGCAGTATGTTTGTACTTTTTTTAGGTTTATAATGGGGGGAAAAAAGGAAAGAATCAGAAATGCCTGTAACATGTTCATCAATTTTATAAGTACTCCTCATGTTGAAAAAACAACAACAAAAAACTAAACAAAAACCAGGTCTATTTATTAATTTGGTGTTTTACGGCTCTTTTCGACTAAAAGATCATCTCAGTGCCCATGGAAAAAGCAAGGTGAAAGCCTAGTTTAAGTAAGAGGGAGAACAAAAGTAGTTGAAAAGATTTTCAGATGAGGAAAAGAAGTTGCTACAAAAAAGAAACAAGAACGCAGTAGAAATTTCAAAATTTGATATAAAAAAAAAATAGGGCCTACGTCACAAGATTATGAATAGATGTGCTCCAATGTTTTCATTACTTCTATTTCCCACGATGAACAGGGACAATTTTCATCTTCAGTTCACACATACTAGAGCTTCAATCAATGTATAAATAAAAAAAAGGGGGAAAAACTATCTCTTTGAGGAGAGATATCTTAATACAATACGTACTTATACGTCCAACCCTGTCAGCTCAAGACAGCAGCTGTCCACGCGAAACGCAACTATTACAAAGGATTATGTAGCCTTCCTCGGTGGGCTCCACGACGGCCTTTTTCACATCTCTCTGTGATGATCGTCAATTCGTTTCACCTATCTCTACCTGCGCTGTTTATTCCACCTTTCGGCGATCGATCAAT
>JAOYNN010015030.1:0-12995 GCA_025770095.1 Goniobranchus kuniei | reverse complement strand
AGAAGAAGAAGAAGAAGAAGAAGAAGAAGAAGAAGAAGAAGAAGAAGAAGAAGAAGAAGGAAAAGAAGAAGAAGAAGGAGGAGTAGGAGAAGAAGAAGATTTTCTCCCTGACATGCCAAATGATGTATTGTGATACTGGTAATAACAAGGACTAGATCTAATCACAGATTGATGGATGTCCTGTTAGTTTGATTTTTCTTTATATTGTCATCTTCCAGCTACTGGTTGACAGGGATACTATAATGAATGCTGTCACAACATCCCATGATGTTCATCTCCTCAAAATTGATAACAAAGAGGATGATATAGTGACAAGGATAAATGGATGGTTGAAAAATATGATTGAGACAATCCATCAAGAACAGGAAATTGAAAGGAACAGAACCCGTGTTACAGAAATAAATCATTTGATAGATCATCTGCGGGAAGAGGTTGATTCATTAGATGTCGTTCAAGGTGAGTGAATTGTAATTGACATGAAACAAAGTAAGAATTTATACTGTACTGTATGCTTTTCAGGTGTACAGGTAGATTAAAAAAAAGAAAATGTACATACATAGTGTTGAGAAAATCTATGAAAACCTAGGTATATCCCTAATTCATGAAACATAGTGATGTTGTCTTAATCTAAGTTTCGCACTTTGAAATAAAATCACTGTGTTTGAGATTGCTTTTTTTAATGATCACCTGAGTAATTTTTAATTGCTAGATTCATGCCTTAAGTTTAATAATTAAATGTACAAAAGGACACAATGTCCTTTTTCTTCACCCCTTCAAACTGGAAAGACAAATAAAGACACTTTCCTGTAACCCATTAACATGACTTTTCAAAAAACCCACTGCAAAACTCAAATTGGACACCATAGAGGACCAAGAAGATAAACACAACACTGAGGTTTGACAGAATAAGTTGGACAATTGTAATGTAAAAAATCAGAGAAATGGCTGAAGTTAAAGCAGGCAGATCAGATGATCTTGATAGTGGATGGCATTAAGGGTTAGATGATAATTCAAAGACCATTATAATCCGAAGAGAACGTTTCAGACAATATGTATGAATATCTGCATCTTGTGGTAAAAGGACAAATCAAAACAAAACAACGAAGAACTTGAAATTTAGAAATGAAGGATACTGTAACAGGTCCTATCTCTTCTTCAGTATTTGCAGATCTCTACAGTCTGTTCATTTCTAGCAGTCGTCATATAATATCAAGGTGTAAAGAATTATCCTGATTTCTTTTTTCATATATATACATGTATATGTATCAAATGTGAAGAAAAAGAAAAGAAAAGGACAAAAGATTCCATAGCTGAACGGACTTTAATCATAAGCTTCCATCCATACTATAATACATGTAGGAACTTAACTTTTGATCAGATTGACTACACAGTCTCTCCTTAAATTCAAGGGGTTATAAATCTGCTGGAATAATCTTACATGATGACTACTGGTGGATAATCTCATACAATTTCATGACGTAAAGGTTGGAATGGTGCTCTCTAGTTTGAGGAAATAGCTTTAGATGAAGGGATGTTTTTAAATGAATAGGGAAACTATGCATAGTTAATGGAGACCATGAAAAGTCTTCTCTCAAGACAAAGAAGTAAGTTGACAGAAAAAAAAAAAGGATAATCTGAGACAAAGAAGTCTGAATAGCAAAGGAAGATAGAAGCAGAAGAAGATAAATGATAAAAAATTATGACAGATGTTACAGCATCAGGCAGTTGATTGGAATGATATCACTCCAAACTTAAACCAAGTCTTGACGAGAGATTCTCTGTTTATATATCATTTAAGTCCAATTAAATACTCAATTCTGGTTTGGGGTATAGCTGATGTATCTGACAGTAGATTTAGTCTTATCATATCCATCAATCAGGCCTTGAATCAAATAAAAAAGATAAACCTGTCAAGATTCTGTCACAAAAGCAAGCAAAGTTGTGCTTTGTGACAACTGATTTTGTATAAATTATAAGATTTTGACCAGAATACTGATACAGTAGCATAATAATGTGATAACTAATTTTATATAAACCAAAAGATTTTAATGTATAACAGAATACTGTAACAATATTATACTTTGTGACAGCTGACTTTATATACCAGTAAATCAGTCATAGTTGTTAGCTTTGTAGCTTTGATAGCATCATCAACAAGCATCAATGAATTCAAAGTGTATCAGCATAGATCTTTCACATTTAACACTTTAGGCTGAGCCTAGATGGTAAGGATTGATTTACATATATACTATACACTTTTTTTTCTTTATTTTTAATATAATGTGTCAGCTAATAGCAGGGCTTGATTCAAAAACATGGGTCAGGCAGAAAACAGATGTAAAAAGTGAATAATTGGTTCCTGGCACCAATGGGGTGCCTCATGGTTACAAGAAGCTAGGCTGAAATTGTTCCACAAATGTGTCCATAGGGAACCGTCCATCAAACTACCTGACTATGTTTGATGCCCAGAAAGCAGATACAAAATAGGAAACACTCAGAAGACAAATTTTCACCAGCCATCTGCATAAGTAAATTTGTGTACATACAACTTCTTCCCCAAAACAATAGCTGACTGGAATGCACTACCTTCTTCAATCCAGGAAATGGAAAATGTGTATATAAATTCAACAGAGCACTCGCCTTACATACAAAATTTCAGGAGGCAAGACATTTGATGTCTTTTGCATCTAACCAGTTTCAATTTTTGAAGAAACAAAAAGAAAGATGAGAGATGCAACTTCAAGCCATGTGTGACATATATGATGAAACTAGATAGGCCCTGCACATGGAAAATGGAACAAAAGTACTGTGTGTGTATTTGGTGAAGTGCAGACAATGTGATTGATGTTTGCAGAGAAATAAGACTGGTATCAAAGGCCATTGATGGTACCTTATTGGTGGTCCCAACCTATCAGATCATGCCTGTGTGATTCTTTGACATTGCATATTGTCCTCTATTTGTGTGAGCAATGCTGCGATGGAAAATATTTCAAGTAGGTTTAATCAAAAGGCTTTTTGCTGATAGCGCCGCAGGTGAAAGCTCTTGGATTAATTTGTTTCTTAATCAACGTGTCCCATCAGAATGTTTTTGTTTTTAATGTGGTTTTCAAACTATATAGCTAGTCACCAGCCATAATGTGATGAGCATACAAAGAAACGTTAACAGCAATTTAACCACCTTAGAGCCAACAACTAACACTTGTAAAAAAATGTAAACATTTTTCTTTCTCATGACAGATGATGACGGTAGGTAGCAAAATTTTTCCTGAAAACTATGACTTTTGTTGCTCTATTTCCTAACTCATTCAAAAGCGGCTGTGTGGCATCTGTTTTCTCTTCCATGAATTTGTGCCTCACCATCTGGCACCAAGCTATATACATCAGATTGGACATTTGGTTACATGAACTAAATTTTTATAAAAAACATAGATGAACAATGAAATTTTCTGCATGAAATTGGAACTATTTTTTGTTTTTCAAAGCATCTGGTGTGAAATAAAAAACAAAACAAACCCAGAAAAAAACAAAACAAAAGAAAAAAAAAAGCTGTGCCAAGAGTAAAGCAATATCAAATAAAACTTTTAAACCAAATACTTTTTGTTTGTACAATATGTCCACGATGATTTTTTTCTTCTCTTTCTGATTCTGTGAGCATCTTTTCTCCTTCACATTTCCTGTGTATTTATCTTGTGTCATTTACCAGCATTTTAAACAAAGTTTCAGCTTTCAGTAACTGGTATTTGGTATATCTGCCACTGTCATTGGTATGCTGGATTTGTGTGTTTTTGTAATCTGGTATTTATGAAATTTCTCTTATATTATATTAATCTTTTTTCAGCGTCGAACAAAATTTTCAACTAAATTCTAATTTGAATTAAAAAAAAAAAATTGCAGCATGGACGATAATGCCAAAAGCATGTGATCAGATAAAAAGATAATTAGAGTTAAATTCTTATTACGCAAATTTATGTATCATTAATCATAAACTAAACATTTTCACGGAGAATATTATTTTGCAACTGTCCACACCCACGTTTTGTGAATCCAGATTTGCTTTATTTAATCCTTGGGAGAAGTGCTTGAAATTAAATTGATCTTAAATTAATGCTTTTCTTAACACCTGCATCTTTCTCCGGTTTTTATTCAAAATGACCTCTTCTTGACATCTGCATGAATATATGTATACAAATTGTGCTCTTCTCACTGCATTTTATCCCCTGGTTGACTGATTATGAACTTCTTCAAAATCAAAATATTTTGGAAAATATTTTATTTATCCATCAGTATTAAAATCGATAAGGATTATCTTTTTTTTTCTCTGTGGTAACATTTTTTCCCCCACCATTTTATGAGCCAGCTCCACAATATCCTTGAGATGCATGCTTAATTGCAATGGTGAACAATATTACCATTTAGATAAGATTGTATACATTTAAATAAAGGGAAGTGAAGATACTGTTCCAATATAAAGAGAAGTTTAATTTAGTTTTAACAAAGAAAAGGAAGAATAAATGGATTACTGGCACTTGTACTGAATTATCGCTTTTTATTCTTTAATTAATGTATTACATATATAACATACATTTTCCAAGATCCAATTAAATTATGTAAAGTGCTGTTGTATAAGATCAAAGTTATTCGAACTCAGCACAAATCACCATAAATCACCATCTTCATTTTGACTTCCCCACTATTCTTATCAGTCCTGTTACATCTCAAGTTATATCACTTATTGAACATTCCTTTCTTGCAACTCTATTGTTACCATCTTAGCTGCTACTGCTAGTCATAAGCATAATCATCAATGCATGATAAAGGGTTTTCTTTTCATAAAGAGAAGCAGATTCATCAGAGACATTTGACATCATTTGATCCAGTCTTGACCAAGCCGTCATCTTTCAATGTAAAGATGGCATTTATATAACGCACTTTCCAAGGCATAGCCATGGTCATGGGGCTTTAGAATGACATTTTACTCTCTTGACCTTCAGCAATACAAATCATTAAGAACAAGATTTACAGCCTGTTAGGCGCAAATACATTTTTTTCAGACAGAGACAGCGCTGTCTTAATGGCCAGGTACTCAATCACACCTGAATCGAGTGAGGTAAGCAAAATAAAGTGCCTTACTCAAGGACGGTGTCCCGGTAGCTCAGTTGGTAGAGTGGCTGACTGCCATGTGAGGTGACCTGAGTTCGATTCCCCAGCCGGGCAGTGGTTTTTTTCAGGGCCCCCTGTTCACCCAGCAGTATAAATGGGTAGCTAGGTCTTTCTAGACTTGGCGGAAGTAAAGTCGGCGTGGAAAGCAATGGCAAACTACCACATTATGTCGTATGCCTAGTATAATTAAGGCTCTACCCCTTATTCCCCTATACCCAGTCATGGGTTCGGGACTAACTTTACTTTACTTTACTCAAGGACACAACATCAATGACTTGCGGTTATGAGCCTGGCCGTACACTACAAGGGCTCGGATCCATGTGGTCACGCACTCTTGTACTAAGTTGTACTGACCATGGTGAATGCCTCTTGACTCTGGACTCGTACTGATATGTGATCACCACTTAGCCAGCGATGTCCACAAATGTGAAAAAAGATGTAAACTGGGGTCGTGATATAACCATATACTGTTCTCTAGCACTCTGAAAGAGGCCCGGTGTTCCAGCACTGCCATATCACAGAGCACCAAACCCTCAAAACCAAAAACCAAGACAGTTATCAAGAGAAAGTCTATTGAGCACTTACACAAACATACATATACATCTATCTTAATATTATCTCTGTGAACTATAACCCTCCTCAACATCTTTATATAGTCAATATTGCTTTATCTCTAACAACAACCAGTCTACTGATCAGGAGTATATGTGGCTCAGGATCTGTCGAAAAGATTTGGCAGACAAAGATGGAAGTAGGAAACCATCGAATGGCTGGAGATTGGGTTATGAATGACTTGGGTATCATTGTGACGGTATTAGGCCCACAAGGAGAATTCTTTAAAAAATGTCTGCATGTCACATCTTGACCAGACATGAGTATGATTTCTACAATGCATAATGTGAAGTGTGGATGAAAATGTTACAGTTACCAGATGTCCATGTCAGTTTTTTTCTTCTTGTTGTTGTGACTTTGAAGCATTCCATCTTTTCCCACCAAAGTCTGTCTTCAATCAATAGTTGTTTTAAAGCAGAATACTAATAATGCATTTCTTACATTTCAATGAAATTCATTGTACATGTACATGTATGAAAGGAAAGATATTTTGATCAATCCACAGTTTAGATGGAATGCATACATTCTCCAAAGATAGATATTATTAGACTAGACAGTGCTATAGAATGAGAAAAAAAAATCAAACTTGACTTTCAAAAAGTCACAAATAACAATATTTATAATAAAGGAATTCAACATAAAAGAAGAAAGTTATTACTGTAGAAGAAACTTCAAAATGCAGTGATGAAAGAAAACATTTGTTACAACACACCAGACAATACATCAAGCTTGAGCAATAAAGGGCTATAGAGATAAATTGGATTTTGGACTGCTTCATTCATATACAATGAACATGTGTATATATTTAAGTAATTGTTTCAGTTGGCAAACAAATTCACTTTTGTTAAATTATAAAAAAAACAATAATTGAAAAATGTATAGCTATAGGAGTTTGGATTAAAGAGATTGAGACACCCCCCACCCCAATCTATTACATTGCCTTATCATTATTAAAATGTTTCATCTGTTGCTAAATCTTTCTCTCAGAGGAAGTAGAGAATACAAGTCAGGTATTAAGCCCATCATTCAGATTATTGCCAAACATGTTGGGTTTCTTTGGGACTCTTTTCTGTATCATTTTGTTCTTCATTGTATTATTATGTGCTAATTACTTAATTTCCTTACTTTGTCAAGTTTTCTTTTATTATATTTGTTTCTAATTTGAATTAATTGAGGTTACATTTCTAAGTAAATACTTATAAAATGGGATGTACACCTACAAGTTCAAAGATTATTTTTAATGACGTCTTTTTCTCCCAATAACATAATATACTGTTTTCTAGACTCAAGCATTTAATGAGACTGTCAAATTTAATGTTAAATATAAGTTTAAAATCTTCAGTGACTTGTTTTCATTTTATGTTTTAAAACTCAACAGGGACATTTATTCTGTCAAATTTGAAAATTTGAATGATGCTATGAAATGTTAATGTACAAAATATATCACTATGTTTTGATAAAGATTTCTTTTTCCTTTAATAAATGCAAGAATAAGAGGCTAGAAAATAGAAAGGCTCCTGCCAATCCTCTCTTATAAACAACTTTCACATTCTAATAAAAAAGATGATTAACGTAAAATGATTCTAAAACTTATATAGTCTTTGAAGAATTCTCAAATTAGTGGAGAGATTGTCATGCCTTAATCATTTCTGCAACTGTTTTCTTCTTTAAAGGAGCCTTTTAAAAAAGGAGAAAGTGTTTCCGAGAAGACAGATACAACCCAGGTAGCATTTTCTGAAAAGTTGGAAACAGTTTATGAGGGTGAAAGTACTGTTCATGAAGGTGAGGAATCAAATGCAGAGGAGGGACGGCCAGAGGAAAGCGCAAAGGAACATGAAGGTCAAGCACATGAGCCTGAGAAAGCAGAAGGATCGGAAAGCCCAACTCAACGATTGACTATAATAGAGCCCAAAGAAGAAAACAACTGAGAAAATGACCTCCATTCAACACACTAACTTAAGGAGTTCAACTGTTGAAATTCTACATTTCCAAATGGAGTCCTGTATGTCGAAACTAATAGCATGGATGATAAACCTGTGATACAAATAAGAGAACAAAAATATATTTGGTATGATGTTTATTTCAATCATCATGGTAATAGCTGCTGTTTTAGATTAAGGCAGTAATGTTTCAGTTTCAAAGTCTTGGTGAATAGGCCTATATGTGAGTAGGCTTAGTAGAGCTTGGATTTTTTTAAAAATCAGACAGATAAGTAAAATTGTACAAAGCAGAAGGAAAAGAACATTCCAACAAAAGTATATTTGGTATGATGTTTATTTCAATTACGCTGGTAATAGTTGTTGTTTTAAATTAAGGCAGTAATTTTTCAGTTTCAAAGTCTTAGTGAATAGGCCTATACATGCGTAGACTTAGTAGAGCTTGGATTGGGTTTTTCTTATCAATACAGATACATTAAAATTGTAAAAAGCAGAAGGAACAGAACATTTCTCTTTATCTCTTAATATGAAGGAATTACAAATTTGTTTTTGGAAAAGTTCTTTAAAACATTTGAAATTCCACATTACTCTGTAAATGATTGTGAGATTATTTGGTATGAGAGACAGAGGCAAAACCCAATTTTTCAGATAACTGTATATTGGAAAAATAAGTGCAAAATTTGAATAGTCCAGCCTTTATAAATCTGACTATTTGAAATTGAAAAACATGTAGCTACTCAAATTTTCACCAAATGAGAAAACAAGCCAATTTGAAGGTTTTTCCTCTCTGAAAATACAAAATACAGAGAGAATTTCAGTAATTCCGCCCCTGCCGAACCCCTTCAGTTGTTAGTGCACCTATGAGTACAACCACACAAATGTACATATCTGTGATATATGACTATTGTCATTGGATTTATACCTTCATCATTGAAATTATTCAGTGCTAATATATTGGAATTAAGTTTCTCAATTTTTTGTATTTTTTCATTGCATTGTTAAAAAGTGTAAAAGAAGTGCATGATCAAAATAATTTGTGAGATTGTTCATATGTTCATAAGCATTTAAAAATGTGATCAGTGCAAAGTGATTTGTTGAATAAGATGGAATGATAGATAGCTAAATATGTTTTTATAAGAACTTGTATAAATTAAAATATTTTTAAAATATTTGCAAAATTCTTTCTTTTTCAATGTATTTCCATGTTCCAGTTTTGGAAACGTGGGTGGTTGAACAAGGAGAGTCGTGAAAATGAGTTGAATTGTATCAAAATGTTGAAAGAACATCAGAAAGATCAAAAAGCATTCAAGCAGGAAAGGGATTGAAGATGGACATACATATAAAAGCTGCGTACGTACACATACACACACACACACACACTCAAAATACAATAAACTAAAACATCCCACACACACAGATACGCAGACATAAAGATATAGATATTAGATTTCCAAGAAAGATTCTAGGTTTTAAGACATCTGAAAATTATTTAAAACTTTTTAACTACCATAGGCCTACATGACTCATCAACTGAAAAAAAATGAAATTAAGACTGTGGAGATTGACAGTATCATTGATGCTAAAAGGGCCATTAAAAAAAAATAATACATGGCATCATTCTAGGTCATGTTTTTTCACACAAAGAAGCTTTCATTTGGAGCTTTCTAAGAAATAGCAATTTTATCAATGAGTTCTCTTTAGTGAGCTGTTTAGATGAATTCATCGTATTATAATCCAAAAGCCAAGACAATAGTGTTGGAGCATGAGCAATGTGATTTTAAACTACGATTTGTTATGACTTTTAACAGGGTTAAATGTTTTCTTCTATTTCATTATAGAAACTTATCTTTTGTTCCTCATACATGTATATTCATAGCAAGTGACAATGAAAGCAAGGACAACATCACAATCTTTAAAAAATGGAGAAATCAATAATTACTGAAGAATTCCAACGCTTTCCTTTTCATTTTAGACACAAAATTATTTATTGTATCAGTATCAGAGGAAAATAATCATGTGCTTGCATAACTTGAATAATACATAATTCTTTGCACATGGTTCCTAATAATAATAATAATAATTATAATAATAATATATATAAAGAGAGGAAGAGGAGAATGCATGTTTTTGTTTTGATTTAGGCTACTGAATGAAGACATTGAAAGATAAATTAAAGGCACTAAGATTCCTAAAATCATTATCTCCATGGAAAAGGCTATACTCAACAAGAATAGAGAGGGACTTTATTTTTCTTATTTTCGATATTTTGTCACTTTTTAACCCACAAATCCAATCCCTCAGTATTCACCTCAGAGCTAGGCCTGCCTACTCTATTGAGAAAGCCCAATGACATGCTATTTATAGAATCTAGCCGCGATACCGAATGACTCCGAAGCGGGTGATCTTGTAATAATAATAATCATCATAATAATAATAATAATAATAATAATAAAAGTGTACATTTATACAGCGCCCACATCCCTAACAGTAACAGCTCAATGCGCTTTACAGCTTAAAATGTCTACAAACTAAAGATCCAGGAATGGCGACCAACACACACACAAATACCTACACATATACACAAACCCCACATACAGCCATGCCGTCCTTCCCGCCCCCTCCCACTCACTCATTCAAATAAAACAGTACATGTATTGTTAAAATTATAAAAGCTTGAACTTAAACAATAACAGCTACATCATAAGAAATGCATTGCATTTTAGAAAAGATAGGTTTTCAACTGCTTCTTAAAAAATGATAAGGAGCTTGACTCTCTAACTCTCTGTGGCAATGAATACCACATGTATTGGCCAAATTAAGTAAAAGTCTGTATGCCAGCATCCTGCTTGACTTTTGGAATAAAGAGGAGGGTGGTATCAAACGATAATCTAAGGAATCTGCCAGGGTTGTAAGGTGGCAATAAATTTTGTGAGTATTGAGGAGCTGTGCTTTCAAGACATTATAAACTCAAGTGGCAGCCTTGAATTGTATCCCTCTTTCCACGGGCAGCCAGTGCAACTCCTTCAACAAACTAATACTCAGAAAATACATTATATTTCATAAGCAGTGTTATAAATAAGCTTCAAAACCAAGGGGGAAAAATTTGGATGGCGGAAACAATTGAATCGTACATTGGATCTAGGAAAATGCAAGATTTCCATAAATTATCACAATATCTCGCTAAATCATCACTTTTTGCTACAGGAAATGTGTCTTAAAATAACAACGCTCATATGTGTTCTCATATCATAACGTGTAATAAAAGGTGGTTATTGCAGGGCACAGTTTGGGGCTTAAAATTACTTTTCCCTATTGTACATGTATTTAGTTTATTGTTTATTCCAAATGCATTTTTGTCCTCTATTGAAAACCCTCCTCCCCTCGGTTGTCCCCTTCACTTTTAACTTGCTTATTTATTGTCTTACTTTTGATCTGGGCATGGAGACAATCTTATGTAATAGAGCAGAAAAGAGCCCTTAAAAACCAAAACAAGAAAACATGAACAATAAGAAGCGTTTTTCTTCTTTACTGACTTCATGAGCTGCTTAAGCCCCTTCCATTTGATACCAAGTAGGTATTGCTTATGACATCAATTATGGCTCCAGTAACCAATTTCATGAAGCATATGCAACAATCCTTACCAGGAGAAAGAAGTTCTTCCCAGACATGAAAAACATACCTAGGGTTAAAGAGTTGCTGCAACGTAACATTATACAGGAGTTCTTTGGATTATTACAGAGGGCTCAAATGATTGCATTTAAGGTTGCTTTCTCTTTTATTGATGAACTTTCACTACACCAATGTATGAACAGAGAGGCAGCTGAAAGACGGCACTGTAGCTCATATATTTCAATATCATGATACCACTCCACGGTGCCCCAACGCTTGCTCTGAAAAATTATTTGGAAAAAGGTCATCAATGAGAACAGCAGTAAGATAGAGTGCAATTCAGATATCATGTCACACTATATTTACTCAGCACAACATGTTTATGACAGGCACTAACAAAATTATTACAAATGACTCCATGTATTTCAATTTACAGTGGAGTCCACTAATAACGTCACCTGTTTAACGAAAATGCTGAAGTAACGAGACATTTTCATCCCCTTTTTTGTTAACGACTGGCTTTAAAGACAGCTCTTGGATGACCATCTCGGTAACAATACAACATTTTTTTTCCTTCCTGGTCAAAACATTTCTTGCCACTCATCCCACCCCAAACTCATGATCCATTTACCGCTAGCAACAAAGAAAACAATGATGAAGATGTCTTCTCCATACCCCCCTCCCATCCTTGTCTGACTCAAGTGCGCATGGTGCCATCGGTGTTCTCATGCCGTGCGTAGCAATAGGCCTATGATGCCTGTTACAAGATCAGATTATTTTCCTTTATTTGAACTTGTAAATTTGTCATTCAGGAATAACGAGAACTCAGCAATAGCGAGAACATGTGCCTGATTTGCCTGTTCTCACTATAATAGAGTTTCAATGTACATGGAAACCGATAAAAAATTGACTTATCTGAAAAAGAAATGAAATAAATTTCCTGAAAATTGGACTACCCATTTATGAACATGGGGTGATTCTTCTTGTTCATCTGCATTGATGATTAATGGTTTCCAACTGTTTTTCTTTTCTTGATGTTGTTATTGTTGACTGAACGAGGGCTTTTAATTTTTTCCTTTTTGATTTTTCAATTTTGTGGAAGATGTTTAATTCTACTTTTGACAATGAAAGTCTAATATATATATGTCCTTCTGCGAAAGCCAATAGTCACAGGCATTCTTCTCTCCATTCCTTAGAATATTACTCTAATCATCTCTGCCTTATTGATTCAGCAAATGGACAAGGAGGTAGAGTCCTTTCCAGCCTCATCCTTTAACTCATAGAATAACTCATGTATCCATGGGGCTTCATCAATAACTTAGGGCTAGGCCGCATATGGATGTTTCCATGATGATCATTCTTATATATGATGCAAGGCCTACATTATCTTATACTGTCACTTCTAATTCTAGGGTATTCATGGGTCTCAACTCAGAATTTTAAAAAAGGAGGAACTTTCTGCGTGATTGCGACAGACGACGATTTTCACGAGAAACCCATTATTATTACAGGGATGTAAATGACACTTTAAAAAATTCTCTGAAAATTTACTGCTGCGGTCCAGGGGCCGCATAGGCCCCGGTGGGGTCTAAGGGGCAACCCCCACTTTGAACTATCATGCCTTTACAGCTTAATAATTGGCCTCTCCTGAGCATACTTTATGGCGGACTAAAGAAA
>JAOYNN010014808.1:0-12999 GCA_025770095.1 Goniobranchus kuniei | reverse complement strand
CCCCCCCCCCCCCCCCCCCCCCCCCCCCCCCCCCCCCCCCCCCCCCCCCCCCCCCCCCCCCCCCCCCCACCTGGAGGCCCTGTTTCAAGGGGGATAACCAATAAATAAAGAACTTCTTGTGACGAGATTCCCATACAGACTAAATCATTCAAAGAGTCAAACTCACTGAGGATTTATATGCATGCCCTGGTTCAAGGGAGATAACCAATAAAATAACTAACTTCTTGTGACGAGATTCCCATACAGACTAAATCATTCAAAGAGTCAAAACTCATTGAGGATTTGTATGTATGCCCTGGTTCAGGGGGATAACCATCAAAATAAAGAACTTCTTGTGACAAGATTCCCATTCAGACTTAATCATTCAAAGAGTCAAAACTCGTTGAGGATTTGTATCGATTGTGTTTGGATCAATTGATGAAAAGCGTTACTTTTCTATGGTACCAGATGTCAATAAGTTGAATATTATTCAATACAATTGATTCATTCAATCTGAAAAGGATCTTTTGATATTTTGTCAATTTTTGTTAAAGTAAAAGTGTTCCAAACATGCGACTTGTTTTAAGATAAAGTTGGCATGCATTAATGATAGGGAGAAAGTATAGGAATCATTGAGAGGCAATAAACAGATTATGACAAGTACAAAGGAGAAACATAACGACAACTTTACAGTGATAAGTTTTAACCTGCTTAAAGCTATTCTCTATGTATTATTGTGCCCCATGAAAGAAAAAATTACTGTGTATGACTGATTTTGATAACATAAAATATTTCTGTGTTTTCCTTACAGCTGTTTAAAATAAAGACATACACACACACATACATATGTATATATAGTAGAGTAAACTCCTTGAATTCTCACGATATCATATTTTACTGTTAAAATGACACGGCTGATTCTTTCTTTAGCTTTCAGCACAGAGCATAATATGTAAAGAACAAAAAAAGATTCTTAACTATCTCCTATCCCTAAAAGTTTAAAAAAGAGAACGTTTTCTTTAGAATTGATAAATCTACTCATTAATATTTCCTTTCTCTTAAAAAGTTTAAGAACACTGTCTTAAGATCTGAAAACTCTATTCATAACTATTTCCTTTCTCCCAAAGAGTTTATGAACACTGTCTTAACATTTAAAAAATGTATTCATACATATTTCCTTTCCCTACAAAAATAATGAATAGCACTGTTTCTGCATTTGAAAATCACATATGTAACCACATACAAATATAATGTGAATAATAATGAGGGAAATGCAAGCTTCTTGGAAAGTACATGCTTTGGAAACATGGGAGAAAAAAAGAAATATTTTTCCCATTTAGCATGGCAGACATAATTTGAAAAAAAAAAGGCAACACTGACAAAAAGGGAATGATAAAATTAAAATTCAATTTGTACCCATATGGTTAAAGAATTCCACTCAGTCTGAACCTGACACCTGAAAATTTAACATTGTAATTATGGCATGTTAGACATTATTTTGTAATTCAGGCATATTCAGAGAATGAGGACATTGCAACAACTGTGATGGAAATCTAGAAATGGAGAAATGAAATGTAATGTGTAATGTTAGTATTGCAATTCTCAATAATAATATAATATGTGGCGAATTTGTACTGAGAGTGACAATAAAAAAATTGATGAATAACATACTTTCCATGGAAATTTAGTGCACTGCAACATAATGTAAACCGGTAAAACTTTTGTACACAATAAACGATGTATAAAATTGAATGCTAAAATACAATTCAATCTTTTCACTAGAATAGAAGAACAAAAAAACAAAAAAAAGAGTAGGAAAAATGAATATAAAAAAATGTTCAGAGAGCCTTTCCTCCATCATTTAACATTTGTAAGTGCATAAATAGGTGGCCCAGTAGCTCAGTTGGTAGAGCGGCTGACTGCCATGCGAGGAGGCCCGAGTTCGACCCCCAGATGGGCAGTGGTTTTTTTCGGGGCCTCCTGTTCACCCAGAAGTATAAATGGGTAGCTAGGTCTTTCTAGACTTGGCAGAAGTAAAGTCGGCGTGGAAAGCAATGGCAAACTACCACATTATGCCTTATGCCTAGTATAATTAGGGCCTTATCCCTCATTCCCCTATACTCAGTCATGGGTTCGGGACTAACTTTTCTTTACTTTAAGTGCATAAATATCAGATTACATGAAAAGAATCAAATCTGTTCCATCAGATTCAACAGTCAACTCAACTGGTTGAGAATCACTGCCAAGAAATTAGGCCATGGCAAATGAAAAATTTGTACTGTGCTAGGTGCAAACATCAGAGGAGATTCAAGATTTTATTCAATCCAATACCACTTGTGTAATTTAAATATTCAAGCAATTTAAAAGTTGTTGCAATGAATTTGTCCATCAGGATGATACAAGGTGACCAAAAAGAAACGAAATTCAAAAGAAAGGCCTTTACACTACTGTGTCAAGCAGTGGCATAAATGATGACTCACACACACATGCTAATAGACATCCAGATTGAGCTCTACCTCACCAATTTCTTGTTTAGAAATTTGTATGATGGATTTGAGAGGCAATAATGTGATGAACTTTGAAAAGCTTTTCCAGCACATTTTTAATTTCAAATTGATTTCTGAAGGTACTCAAAACTCATTGCCAAGTAATTCAGCACTGACACAGGAAATGAAGCAATTTACTTTTAGAGAGGAACATTGAGAAATGAGCACCTGAGGTTGATAAAAAGGAATCTATTGACAACAAAAACAAAATAGAGTCAAAACGCAAGAAAACCTGGCTAGATAACCTTTCATATGCCCAAGTATTAATCACTTGGGACAAGCACTGCCCTGACCTCCATCCATAGAATTCTATCTCTGTGGGATTTTTTTTTCTCTTGGACAAATGTATGGCATGAAATTTCAAAATATCCAGAAATTGATAATATCCATTTCAAGACATTTGAGAGAGATTCCATTGATGTGCAATGAAAATGCAGTTAATCATTTGCCTCAGAAAATCCATTGACTTTTTTTTTTTAATCTAAAGTCAGCTACTAAAAGCTCACAGATCCATCAAGGTGTGGTCCTTTTAATATTTTTGTACTCTTGTTTGAATATGTAAATAACACTTTAACATAAAAATTTACTCAACATCTGAAAGTCTAAAGAAAAACACAAATAAAACAAACCCCAAAAAACAAAACAAAACAAACAACCCAAGACCTGTTAGATAATTTTTTTTTCTCCTCATACTTTATGACTTGATAGGGGTAAATAGCAAAATCTAATCAGACAGTCTCTCCTACCTCTGCTGGAGCTGCATCTGCATTTGTTGTTGCAGGAGCGTTAGATTCTGAGTCTTGAGCCGGCGTAGCGGCAGTTTCTCCACCCTCAGCAGTGGCAGATCTGGTACCACCTTGAGGTTCTCCCAAGGCCTGGTAAACTTCCATGCGACGAGTAGCCACTTCCCGCAGAATGCCATCCAACACCAAGCGACCGAGTTCACATTGGTCAAGCTCCACACTGACTTGATCCATGAGCCATGGCAAAAAGCCTTGTTCCACATCTAAAATCATTCGAGATGAGATAGATATTGTATCATGAGGAGTTAAATGCAAAGAACAGATGAAGCAATCACAAAACATTTTCATTCGAGTTTAAAAATGTCGGGCCATTATTGTGTAAAGTAAAGATGCCATTTAAACATGATATTTATATAGTGCACGTTTCATGGTGTAACCATGCTCACTGTGCTTTACAATGACATTTTACTTTCCTGACCAACAGCAATACAGAACATTTAGAACTAGACTTGCAGCCTGTTAGGTACGAATACAATTTTTTGGACAGAGACAGCAGTATCTTAACAGCAAAGTACTCATTCACACCTGAGTCGAGTAAGGTAAGCGAAGTAAAATGCCTTACCCGACAACACAACGGCGATGACTTGCGGTTATTTCAAATTTTTTGGGTATACTATAGTTTGTTTATCTTTTCCGTGATTAACATTCACATCTACTTTTTGGTATTGATGCATTAACATTTTAACATAAAACCCTTTAGTCCCAATGAAAAATGTTTCAGAAAATTTTTGGGCACAAAACGACCCTGTCTGATAATTGAGATCTTCAAATCTAAAGACAGAGGACTCATAAAATGTCATAAACTGTTGGTCAGACTCTTGTTTCTTAAAAATTAAAAGCAAGCACATACTATTTCATTATCAGCTAGAGTGCGTTTGCAACTTTTGCACATATATTGGTCTTCTTCTTCTTCTTCTTCTTCAAATAATCTGACTAAATCAGTTAAACTGAGTATAACTGTCGAAGCGCATGAAAACCCCCCCCCCAAAAAAAAACCCCAAAAGGTGAGTTCAAGCCTATGATGTCTAGCAGCTTGACTTGAGGGTAATCTGGCAGAAGGATCGTTCGAAAGAGACCACATCTCTGCAGCATCTGATAGAATCAGGCATTCTATTCCACAGTCTAAAATAAGCAAGGGAAGAAGGACTATAGGCCAGATTCAAAGTTGACCGTATGTATCAGATGCTTATGCAACAGACATTTAAGCATTTTGGATGGCCTGGAGGGTTCTTATACGGTGAAAAAATTGAAAGTATAATGCCTTCTCTGAGAATTTGTTCTTATTATAAGTGGAGTAGTGCTACACCAGCATGCTTATACCTATTTTACAATCAATAATTCCAGCTTACCTCTTTCCACAGGATCGTAAAAATAGCCATTGTCGGACAAAGTCCCAAAAACTGAAGGGACCAAGTCCGCCAAATAACTCTGAGCAAAGGCACGAGCAGCAATCTTTTCAGCTGTGTCCTTTTCTTTCCTCAGAATTTCTCTCTGTTGTTTCATTCTTCTTTCCTGCATATCAATGGAAGTTAAAATGAAGGGGAAAACATTAAGGTACAGAAATGAATGCAAATAAAATTCACTAGATTAAAAACTTTTCATAGTAAAATGCAACACACATGTAATTGCATCCCCAACTTTGAATATAAATTTTACACAACTTCTCCAATCATGGAGAGCTGGGAATGGAAGACGCTGATTGAGGAGATATTGCTTGTTTTCTCTTTTCCCTTCATTCTAGAATTTTTCATTTTTCACTTTACAATTTGAAAACTATCACTACACTGTGCTACAAATTGGATTTGTTACTTTGTGCATGGATGAATAAAACATTTTGTTGAGTTGTTATTTTGGGTTTTGCTCTGCAGCTTTGATTTACTTGTAGTTAAGATTTTTTTTTTGTGTGTGTGTTTTTCACACCCTGATAAAACTTAGGCCATCCTAGTGTGGCTCTGTGTTATCGAACATGCTGTTTTTGTTCCGATAAGGTAGGGTTGCTATATACACTATCTGGGTCACACTTATGTCAGCTAGCTGACTTGACGTGTCAGATGGCCTATCCAACACTGTCATAAAACATGTCTCGCGTAGCTTGTGTCAGACGCTCGATTCGATTCTTTTACTACCGGTACACACTGTTTCCAACAAGCACTGTCAAGAACTAAGTAATATCAAATAAATTAAATTTAGGTAGTTTAATTTTGACTCTTGATCTAGAATAGATATTTACTTTTGACCTCAAAATGCACGGTTCATCCAGATCTAGATCTAGATCTCAAAGGCGGATGCAGGTTTCTTTTTTAAAGTACCGGATATGGAAAGTGCGAAGATGGATGGCAAAGAATAGCACATGTGATGACAAAGTACCTAAAAATAACTAGATTGTAAAGACCATATAGACACTATCCTATAGTAGGACTGGGCTGATGTGCATGCGAGACAAGCGAGTTACAGAGCCACTCTAGGACCGGCCGTAAAAAGTGGAGACTAGTCAAAGGTAAATCATTGCAAATGAAAAAAAACTTTGATGAAGAAGAAAGGAAATTGATAGACCTGCAGAGAAGGAAAATAAGATAAAAAGATAATATAAACTAGTGAAGAAGTTTTCATACTCATACTACAAAAGTCTCTACCCTACATTGTCTCTTAAAAGGTTACTCTGCTTTCCTATTTACCACCCAATGAGAGATCTTTGGTCCATAAAGGACAAAATTATTCCAGTGAAACCAAACTACACTCCAAAATCGGTGACCAGTCGTTTTCATTTTCTGCACCTCATTTTTGGAACTCTTTACCTAAATTTGTCAGAAATTCAGATAGCTTGGACATTTTAAATCACGCTTAAAATGCCACCTGTTCACAAATGTCTGTTGTTACTTTTATTCTATGTTACTACAATGTGTATTTCAATGTGAATTTTTAGTTTTAACCTTTTACTGATGTAAAGCTACTCAAGCCTGCTTTTACGGGGTGCAGCCATTTAGAACTGCTATATATAATTATTATTATATTATTACTATTACTATTATTATTACTATTATTATTATTATTATTATTATTATTATTATTATTATTATAATATAAATATAATAATAATTATTTTACCCACTCTCCTATGCCTGCGCACATTTTGTTTTTAAGGCAACATTATAAGATTTAGAAAAACAAAAACTACTGATACGGCTGTAGACAAAGAACTCCTTAAAAAAAAAAAACCCAAACCCATAAAACCCCCAAAAAACAACCCGAAAGCAACAAGAAAAAAAATTCTTTCTTCAAATCTTAAGTGCATTTTGGTGGGCAACAAATTCATTTGTAAATAATACATGATAGATATAAATATAGTAACCTGTATTAGTAAACAGAAAGTTAGTGACAATAGTAAGATACAAAATCAAAATAAAACGCTTAATTCAATATTACCTTCTCTTCACGATGGCGTCTCTCTTGTTCTTCCAATCTCTGTTGTTCTACAAGTTCTGCATTGCGCAGTTCTTCAAAAGCTCTCTGCTGCTGTCGTAAATTGGCCAGTTCCTCTTCTTCCATAACCTCCAGTAGTGATTGTTCCACTGTTTTTCCTACTAGCACTTCGAGAATTGGTTTCACTTCCACATCGAAATCAAATAACTGGAATTGATATAATGGAATAATATAATATAATATTTAAAAACAAAACAGCCTTAAGAAGATTTTCCTGTGACGACCTTAGCATAACATTTTTTGTTTGTTTTCATTTTTATCTTTCCTTTGAGATTTGTTAATTGTGTTTGCATTAATTGTTAATCTTAAAACTTAACCCCCCGAACATGTGCACTTACAGTAATACTCGGCCTCACTGAGTCAATCAATATAATAATATGAGAAAGAAGAAGAATATTGATTCTTCCATAATCAGTTTCAGTACATTCAGTGGATATTGTGATAAGAGTTTGACATATTTATTGCCTTTTTAATTAATTTGCATTAGGAAGAGGTGAGGTGATGAAAAGAATAAAATCAAGGGTGTGGGGTTGAATATAAACCTTTCGCAAAGATCTTTTAGCAAAGATCATTTCTTTTTTCTATTTCTTACCATTTGAAACACATGCATTTCAACAAAAGATTGCATGCTGCTAAGAAGAAAGTGAAGAAGCCCAACAAGCTGTTTATTAAAAAAAATTTATATATATATGAATTGTAATATAAACAACTTAAAAGCAAGAAACTATATGCAACAAGTCGGAAGGAAATGAAAGAGAAAAAATTAATCAAATAGGGGCACTTGGATCTGATCAATAAGAAAAATATGTAATAAGACATATAAGCCTATTCTGCTTTCTGTAACTGGTTTTCCCAAGTATGATGTGAAAAATGGATCAACCTATACTCTCATTTGAACTAGATTTCTTTTTTACTTTTGAAGTGTCTACTTACATCACCATCATAGATCTGTGTGGCAACATCCAAGCCAGTTTTGGCAGGAATGAAAAGGGGTGATGGTGGGCGGTCAAGGAAAGCATCTGTTTGACATTCTTGGTCAGCCTCCTCTACACGATCACTTAGTTCTTCAAGATATAATTCTGTCTGTACATCAATGTGTTTGCGGCCTTCCACAGGCTCTGGAGATCGTGGTCTGAGCTGATCCTTCGCTCGCTTTCTGGCAATAGCTCTGCGCCTGTTTTCTTGTTGTCTTTGTATTTCAATGGGGTCGGGTTGGGCAGTCTAAATGTAAAAGATAAAATTATTAAATGATCCAATTTCATAATCAAATCTGTAGTTTTTTTTTATTATACCCTAAAATTTTATTCAAGTAAGCAATCTTGTACATAGACCATTCATTGCTTGAACAAAAATATATGCTATGAAAATAAGCACCAATCACCAGTACAGCACACTGATAAGCAAATGTTCATTGATTTTTCAAAAATGACATTACCTTTACCTTGTATATGAGGGTTAACAATGTAAATATTATTATGAGGCTAGACTTTTGAATGATCTTCAAGGCTCAAGCTTGGAAAAGAATGTGAATACCCCTCCTTTCCCCCCTCCATCCCCTCATCCACCCATACACACGCAAACGCACACCCATCTTTTTTGCCTGTTTATTGTTTAGCTTAAAACTTACAGCGGGAAGTGTGTGCTGTGCATAAGTGTTTCCACGCACGACACGTCTGTCATACATGATATTGCCATACTGAACGTTTCCATCACTGAAATAAAAAAAAAAGGTGCATTTTAATTCCTCCAGTCTTCAAACAGAAAAATCATGATATGACTAGTGAATTGATTATCTTCAATCATCACTGCCTGGTTAAGATTGTCCTCTTTGGAGAAATCTCCAATGGGCGTTGTTCAAAAGAAGCTCAAGGAAGAGATTCAAAGACTGAAAAAAATTCCCTGTCAGCTGCTTGCCACATTTACAGGAGTCAGAGGCCAGTCATTGCGCAAGACAGAGAGGCTTGGTGACACACTGTTAAATCGGCAGTCTTCATCTTTAAGAACAATGCAAAAATGCCCTTGAGGAAAAGTGCTGACTGTCACACTGACAGTAATATCAGTCTGATTCAGTCAATACATCACATCATACCTGTAAGTCTCTAAACGATACGTCAGAAATTGTTTCATGTCGGTTCTGGCTCTTTATGACTACACTGGATGTCCCCCAACTCCTCTTTTAATTGTCCCTGCAAACCTCTTAAGGTGTGAGTCTGTAGCTATTTATAGAGCAGGTGGAGGACACTCATTCTAGTCAAATAAAGCCAAAAACATCATGACCCAGTTTCTGATTTACATGTTTAGAAACTTGCACAGATGATACGAAGAAAAAGAGGCAGAGCACCAATTTGACATTTCTCATTTCCCTTCAGACATTGCAGCTGAGTACATCTGTCATGAATTGGACATATCAGCCACCAACGAGCATGGGCCAAGTGTGGACACTATCTTTAATCTTCAAATAGGGAGCCATGCCAAGAGAAAGAAAGAGATTCAATTACCTCTATAGACACAACAATTCAATATCAGGACATATAAAACTTTTATTTCACTTCATGAAATATTATTGTATTTAATTTACAATACAAATACTTATAGGCCTTTGGATTGAACACGAACACCTGAAAAGGTAGCGTAACATTAACATAGAAATTAAAACTTAATAAAACACAAGAGAACAAAATGAAATGACAAATACTCGCAGGGAAACTTGTAATGGATTTCACGAACTTATAAAATCAACATAGATTCTATACTTACCCACAAACATAGTTTCTCCTTAATGTGAGTATAAAAAAAGAATGATAAGAAATGTTTGAGAAAAATATCAACTAATGGTACAGAGTATATTTAGCAAAAACTATATTATCCTATCGTGATGTGCTTCAAGGAGCTTTATGGTGGATTTCATAGTGTAGCTCTATGGGAAGATTGCTTGCATTGAGTGTTCTTGGCATCTGTACATCGACAGCTCAATCATAATATCATTTAAATACAAAAATCAATCAATAAATAAAAACAGAAGAAAAAAAATTGCTTGGTAGTGAAGACCAGGGTCATGGCATCATGTTATGATGTGAAGTTCATGTTGATACAGGCCGAGATATATATTACATTAGAGACATTTTTTTGTAAATCCCAAGATCGGCAAGGGCAAGATCAACTCACAAGCCAGATCAACTATATTATACAATACAAATACTGTAATTATTTTGATTCTTCAAATAACTTTCTTGTTGCCTTGCATGACATCATATAAACATTTTCTTGTCTGTCTGTCTGTGTGTTACCGAACTCCTCCGCTCATAGCCAACCAATCTTGGCAAACTAGGTATCGAATCAAAGCTCTAAGTCCGAGGAATGTCTGTGGGAAACCGTGTTTTAATTAAGATAAGGACAACTTTACAAATCAATATCTCCCATTTTAGTAACGTCACATAGAAGAAAACTCGCATACTCGCCATTTAGGCCTATTTTGTGGAGAGGAGGGGCCGCTGACCCCTGCTTTCTACTGTCGAGGCGGGCTCATCCCTTTACATCGCTCGACAGTTAGATGTGTTCACCACGTGTAGCAAATGCAGTAACAGTAATACAATTACAATTATTAGGTAAGTCCAATGGTTGAAAATGTGAAAGAATAGTACATAACATTTGAGATTTGCATACTAGATTCCAATTACATTGCATGAAACTTAGAATGTCACCTTATTTATCCTATTTTCTATAATTGATTTAAATAATTCATCAACATCATTAATCTGTGTTAAGGAAAATTGTAATTGAAACTGAAAGCTTCAAGATGCAACAGGAGTTAAGCCCACTCATGCAATGAATACATGTACATATTTTGACATCACATCTGTTGAAATAGCCATTCAAGTGCTCTCTTGAAACAATCTGGATTCATTAAGTCGATAATTTCCAATGGGAAATTGGTCCAGTTCAATATGGTCCATGGAAAAATGAGGGTAAATGTGCATGTTAGGTGTGTAAACTATTGGACCCATTATACAACAATAAAATCTTCATACCTATATTTGTAGCAGATTTATAGCAGATAATTATCAGTTATAGTCTTTAGGATGGTAAGAAACATGTCCTCATGACAAAATCATCAGACATGATGTGGGAACCGTGCAGGATGTGCTGACAAATCAATGATACGAGTGTAGCGGCCGAATGGGCAGGAGCATCCACCAGAAGCACTTTCTCGTGTCACAATGGCTCTAGGTCTATATCTCTCAAGAACCAAGGCCCTCTCTCACTGTCCCCTCTGATATTTTCTGTGAACATACTTTGATTCCTCAATCTCAAAGACCACTGGATCTTCATTGTCCTCCATGCCACCAATTTCATCTGGATTGTTAACCAACTATGTTTAGTATTCTTCTTGAGGAGAGTTGCAAGTGTCAACAATTATTGTGTGATTGGTGTCAACACCGGTCTCATGTTTGATCACCGCCTGTGGCATGTCATAAGACCAGCTGTGTAGTATGTCAGTATATTCTTATTATGACAATTTGCTGCAGAGAAAGATGACTACTGGATTCATTATCGCTAAATGAATCAAAGAGTAAGTGTAGAAGGAGTAGAGCCAGATATTAAATTAGTTGAATCAGGGGTCCCAAAAGGTACAGTACTTGGACCACACTTCTTCTTGACCTACATAAATGATATTGATCAAAACCTCTCACCTGATACCACCACTAGGTTATTTGCAGATGATGACTTACTGTATAGAGAAATAAAAACAACAGATGATCGCAAAACATTGCAAAGAGACCTGGACACCCTACAAGAGTGGGAGAGTAAATGGAAGATGAATTCCATCCACAGAACTGCCAGATTATTACCATCACTAGAAAACATAAACCAATAAAATATAAATACAAGATAAATAACGAAATACTGAGTGAAACTTAAAGTGCTAAATACCTAGGTATAACCATAGACAATGAACTAAACTGGAAAGAACAAAATAATGTTGTCTGCAAAAAGGCAAGCTCAACACTGGCATTCTTGAGACTGAGACGAAACCTAACCAATTGCCCTAGACCAGTCAAAGAACAATGTGTTAATGCATTTGTTAAACCTATTTTAGAATATAGATGCTGTGTTTGTGACCCCCACACCACCAAACAAAAAGAAAACCTAGAAAAGTCCAAAAGAATGGAGCACACTTTGTAACAAACGACTACAATTACACTCCAGGTAGTACATCTACAACTATGAATAAACTAGGGTGGATCACACTCGAAGAACAAAGGGCTAGAATTAAGTCTACAACTCTCTTCAAAGGCATGAATAACCTAATCGACATACCAATTAATCTGTACCAAATCAACAACCATAACATTTAATACTAGACAAAGCAAAGGGCAAAGCTATAGAGTAGCACATTCAAATCTAGATTGCCACCTAAATTCCTTCTTCCTCAGCTCACTTCGACTGTGGAATAGAATGCCTGATTCTATCAGATGCTGCAGAGACATGGACTTTTTCAAACGGTCCCTCTGCTAGATTTCCCTGAGGTCAAGCTACTAGACATCACAGGCTTGAACTTTTTTCTTTTTTTTTCAAGCGGTTCGACAGTTATACTCAGTTTTACTGAGTCGGTCGGATTATTTGAAGAAGAAGAAGAACGACGAGATAGAAAATCAACCTCAACCTTGAAAAAGAACTTGTGAGTTGTCATGAAGCAAAATGGAAAATATGACAGCTAAATCCGATCAGACTTATTTAGAACCGCGAAAAAAACGTACCGTTGTTTTTAAAGTTGTGCGCGTTTTACGCCAGCTTTTAAATATTACATGTATATGGACCCACGAGAATCAGCTAAGTTCTCTCTTTTAATTCAATTCTATTTTGTTGGTTTTCGCTTTGTTTTCCTGCATATTACTATGAAGAAAGGCACTGGTCTGAAACGTTATAATATGATCTTGTCATCTCTTCTCTTTTAACTTAGATAAATTTACGAGAGTAGCATATTCTAGAATCGTCTAGTTTCTAATAGATCTACAGTGACTCGACACCTTATCCCCTAATCCTCTTTTTTGCCAGACTAGAACTTAATATACTGGCGATCAAGAGAAAGTGTACATCCAATTTTAAGCTTGATCTTCTTCTTCTTCTTCAGGTACCGTGTCTGAAACAGACATTGGCGATCATGTTCCTCCACTCATACCTGTCCTCAG
>JAOYNN010014697.1:0-13009 GCA_025770095.1 Goniobranchus kuniei | reverse complement strand
ACTGCCCGGTTGGGGATCGAACTCGGGTCACCTCACATGGCAGTCAGCCGCTCTACCAACTGAGCTACCGGGTCACCAATTAAAGTTAATTAAAGGTATTTCGGGGTGAATACCGCTGGGTTTCATTTGTTGGGTAAACAACAACAAAACATCCAAAATGAGGAAACAAAGGTCTTCTCTTTAATAGCCCATTCCACTAAGTTAATGGTTTAAGGAATTTTAGTGTGTTAAGTTTATTTTTCAATGTCTTCGTCCTGTAGCCATAGTCAACATACAAAACGTGTATTCTCTTTTTCCTCTTATTATAACAGAAAGCTAGAGTTTCATGCGAGGCCATCGTCCTTTTCTGGCCTATAATTCTGTCTTTCAAAGGTAAATACATCTTATGGAAAAAAGAAAGTTTTACCCAAAGCCAATCTCAGGTCAATGACCTGATTTTAATATAATCTTATTACTGATATCTTGTTCAGGTATCGATGTTTTAATTTCAGAATTTCAAGCCGTATCGCTAGTGTTTGCCCATCTGTTCCAGTTTTGCTAGCATTGATTATCCCCATCAGATTTTAATTGGTCACTCTAATGACATTATTAATACAAGATTGCTCCATTACATTGGATTTTGGTTGCCCTGGTAACCTTGTCTCTCTATCTGTCTGACAATGGCTGTCCATGCCTCTGTCTGTCCATTCGCCTGCTATGACTTTCTTCTTCGTCGTCGTCGTCATCGTCTCCTCCTCCTCCTCCTCCTCCTTCTTCTTCTTCATCATCAATAATTCGTCATCCCGTCGTATATTCGTACTATTCCACACGGCCTTGTCAAAACATAAGACATCACAACACTTTTACATCTGCTGGGCTAATTTTCTTCTGACTTCCTCTAAAACTCAAGGTTTGTTTACTTTGCCACTGAGACCTCACCGAGTCGTAATCAAATATGTTTAACATCAGCGCTTCCTGTCTCGGGGTGTGATGTGCTCAGAATGCCTGATGACATGTTGGTTTTTCACCCACGAGCCTAGATAAAGAAAGCCGACTTTGAACCCCTCGACTCTATGCCAGCCTATGATGAGAACAGTGAGTAGGTTGGTGCTCATCCCTTTAGCACACAAACTGCTCAATGGATGGAAAGACAAGAAGATAAGAAAGTTGGATCAAACCTGGAACTCCATTGTGTCCAGTTCCTCACTTTAACGAGTAGTTTTATGCCAGCTTTTAATGAGAAACTATGAATGAAACAAAAAATTATAAAACCTGATTTTTAAGGACATGCGTTGTCCCCATCCCCACCCTGTTATTTTTCATCTTCACGCGGAATATGATTCTCCTTACATATCAGGATCTCTTTCATGCTTTCTAAAATCATGAGACAGAAAACGGAAGAGTCCGCCAATGAACTAGAAATGAGATCAATCAAGGTAAACGTAGAGATAAACCAAAGATGGCATTTCCACAGCCCTATTTCGACAGTAGTGTCATGTTCACGGCATTTTACATTAACATCTCACTTCAAAGATGGCATTTCCACAGCCCTATTTCGACAGTATTGTCATGTTCACGGCGTTTTACATTAACATCTGACTTCAAAGATGACATTTCCACAGCCCTATTTCGACAGTATTGTCATGTTCACGGCGTTTTACATTAACATCTCACTTCCCTGACCAGAATTTGCAGCCTGCATCTTACACATTCACACTTGAGTCTAATGAGATGAAGTGCCTTCCCCACGCTGATGGATTTCAGCTATAATAAGCCTGACTGCACCAGTGATGTTCAAGCCTATACTGCGTTCATAGGGCGAGGGGTGTTTGCGTTTCTAAATGTGTGATGAGTACTGTGTTGATAGGGCGAGGTATGTTGGTGTTTCTATATGTGTGATGAGTATTGTGTTGATAAGGCGAGGTGTGTTGACGTTTCTAAATGTGTGATGAGTATTGTGTTGATAAGGCGAGGTGTGTTGACGTTTCTAAATGTGTGATGAGTATTGTGTTGATAGGGCGAGGTGTGTTGGCGTTTCTTAATGTGTGATGAGTATTGTGTTGATAGGGCGAGATGTGTTGACGTTTTTAGCCTGCTTATAACATACCGATAGCCTACTGCAGTCACTTGAATACCGTCAAGGACAAAAATAAGAGCTGTCGACTTTTTGTCTATGAAATGTCGCAAAACGTAGACAGAAATGAAACAATTCCACATAAAGGTCTACATAGCCTGAAGACGTAAACCACAGACATCCTATACAACTGAAGTTGAAGTTCCAGGTCCAGAACAACGCAGCAGCTCGCCTTGTGCGTAAGAAAAATCGCCGCCATAAGGCTACAACACTGCTTTGCGAATTACATTGGCTACCAGTTGACGTCCAAGTTTAGTACAAAACTGTACCAATAATATTTAAATGCCCCCCATGACATCATCCCTAATGACCTCAGAGATTTGATTGCGCTGTCTTGCTCATCAAGAACGTTTAGCTCCATCGACAAATTAGTTTATGCTCTCCGAATGTCCATGGGACAAAATTTAAAGGTTTTCATATTACGGCCTCAAAATATGGAACTCGCTACCTCTGTCCACTGAAAACATGTGGAAAAATTTACAAAGGAACTCCAAACATATTACAAAGGAACTCCAAACATACTTATTTCGGCAATTATTGGACAGGTGCAATATCAAGTGTATCTTTCCATAGGAAACATGTAGAAATGTTTTACAAAGGAACACCAAACATACTTATTTCGGCAATTATTGGACAGGTGCAATATCAAGTGTATCTTTCCATAGAAAACGTGGACAAATTTACAAAGGAACTCCAAACGTACTTATTTCGGCAATTATTGGACAGTTGCAATATCGAGTGTATCTTTCCATAGGAAACATGTTGAAAACATTTACAAAAGAACTCCAAACATACTTATTTCGGCAATTATTGGACAGGTGCAATATCGAGTGTATCTTTCCATAGAAAACATGTGGAAAACATTTACAAAGGAAATCCACACATACTTCTTTCGGCAATTATTGGACGGGTGCAATATAAAGTGTATCTTTCCATAGAAAACATGTGGACAAAATTTACAAAGGAAGTCCAAACATACTTATTTCGGCAATTATTGGACAGGTGCAATATCAAGTGTATCTTTCCATAGGAAACATGAGGAAAAATTTACAAAGGAACTCCAAACATACTTATTTCGGCAATTATTGGACAGGTGCAATATCAAGTGTATCTTTCCATAGAAAACATGTGGAAAAAATTTACAAAGGAACTCCAAACATACTTATTTCGGCATTTATTGGAAGGGTGGAATATCAAGTGTATCTTTCCATAGAAAACATGTGGACAAAATTTACAAAGGAACTCCAAACATACTTATTTCGGCAATTATTGGACAGGTGCAATATCAAGTGTATCTTCCCATAGAAAACATGTGGAAAACATTTACAAAGGAAATCCAAACATACTTATTTCGGCAATTATTGGACGGGTGGAATATCAAGTGTATCTTTCCATAGAAACATGTGGAAAACATTTACAAAGGAACTCCATACATACTTATTTCGGCAATTATTGGACAGGTGCAATATCAGGTGTATCTTTCCATAGGAAACATGAGGAAAAATTTACAAAGGAACTCCAAACATACTTATTTCGGCATTTATTGGACAGATGCAATATCAAGTGTATCTTTCCATAGAAAACGTGTGGAAAAAATTTACAAAGGAACTCCAAACATACTTCTTTCGGCAATTATTGGACAGGTGCAATATCAAGTGTATCTTTCTATAGAAAACATATGGAAAATAATTTACAAAGGAACTCCAAACATACTTATTTCGGCAATTATTGGAAAGGTGCAATATCAAGTGTATCTTTCCATAGAAAACATGTGGGGGAAACATCTACAAACGAACTCAAATATACTTCTTTCGGCAATTATTGGACGGGTGCAATATCAAATGTATCTTTCCATAGAAAACATGTGGAAAATTTACAAAGAAACTCCAAACATACTTATTTCGGCAATTATTGGACAGGTGCAATATCAAGTGTATCTTTCCATAGAAAACATGTGGAAAAATTTACAAAGGAACTCCAAATATACTTATTTCGGCAATTATTGGACACGTGCAATATCAAGTGAAAAAAGCAGGAATTTGGAATAGGAAATTCCCTGCTGTGTAGCTGTCTTGTTAATGTTTGACGAAATGCACCCAGAGCCCCGACTATACGAGGAATGGGTGCAATATAAATGTGTAACTTTATTGTTGTCACAAGTACCAGAAACGCGCATACAATTTAGGGAAATACCAAAGATTGTATTACTTTGAAATGCAATGCGATTGAAAATAGCTTACCGAACTGTATACTCGATTAAAACAAGATTCCAAACTATCCACTCTTAAAATAGATCGCCAAATATGTACTCGATTCGAGTAGTTATTAAATGATATAACCACGTAATCCATAAAAATATGTCTCCAAAAGAATTTACTATCCATGGTCTTTCCTACAAATAAAATTAGTGAATTTGGGTCATGAGAAAAACACATTTTGTTTCTCATGCAAATCGAAGCAAAACAGACACAGATTCCACACTAACACCATTGTAAGTTTTATTCACACCAATGTTTTTATTGTAATTCACACAATTCTAGACATAACATTATCCAAGCCGTAACGTAATTTATAAATTGTCAACATCTGCCAACTGATGGACATGGCGTTCTCATCGATCTTTGGCAAATCCCCGAATGGAAAACCTGACTCAAGCCAATTAGGCCGCCACATATGCCCAGATATTACACAATTTTATTGAGATGTTGATGCAAAACCTGCCATTTACTACACAAACGGCTAATTGCAGGTCTGCTAATCCAAGCCTGAGCTCGCTGATTGGTAGTTATTTTTGGAAATGACTTTCTTCTGGAGGAGGGGTACTGAATGTCGACAATGAAGTTAGCTCAGCCGATTCTGAAATGCAGTGTTTACACACAACACCCCTGGTTAATTTTTTCTCTTATTTCAGGAATTGCTTTTGTTAATTTTGTTTGCATTTTTGACAATATTTCAAATGAAAGCCACTCAATGATCGACCAACTTTTTGTGTGGCCCCAAACCACCGTCGAGGCATGGTTCTGGACTTGTTTTGAGACCTATGTCATGTCCTGACGTGTTTCAGACATATGTCATGTCCCTACGTTTTTGAGACATATGTCATGTCTCGACGTGTTTGAGACATATGTCATGTCCTGACGTGTTGGAGACCTATGTTATGTCCCGACGTGTTTGAGACCTATGTTATGTCCTGACGTGTTTGAGACAAATGTCATGTCCCGACGTGTTTGAGACCTATGTCATGTCCCGACGTGTATGAGACCTATGTCATGTCCAGAACACATGTCATGCCCCTACGTGTTTGAGACCTATGTCATATCCCGATGTGTTTGAGACCTATGTTATGTCTCGACGTGTTTGAGACATATGTCAAGTCTCGACGTGTTTGAGACCTATGTCATATCCCAACGTGTTTGAGACCTATGTTATGTCCTGATGGGTTTGAGACCTATGTCATATCCCGACGTGTTTGAGACCTATGTCATATCCCGACGTGTTTGAGACTTATCTTATGTCTCCACGTGTTTGAGACATATGTCAAGTCTCGACGTGGGTAGAGCATAAGAAAACAAAAACTGATGAAAAAAGCTGAACCATTCAGTCCATTAATGCACCAAATTTTATCATAAACTTGTACAGACACAGATATGGCATAGAATGCACAGCTATCGTTTCTAAAAAAAAAATAAATAACTGGGTTACCAGGACCTCTACTAGCCGCACTCATTTACAACTGCCCGAAACAATGGGTTTTAGAAATAACGAGTTTGAGGTATATGAGTAAAACTCCCTTATTTGTTTCAACTTCTTCATTAAAATGACCACCCGCCTTCGCTTTTATTTATCTCGGTGTTAGGGGGGTTTGTTTTGTTTTGTTTCGTATTTTTCTCTGTTTGTTAGCTGTTATTCGTTTGTTTGCTTTATTGTTTGTTTTTAAATAAAGTTAAATATCTGAAAACATCCAGCAAATTGAACTAAAGAAATGCTCACACCACAACTTCTTTTCAATGTTGCTACTTGGACGTTCTCCAGTAGCTTATAAGACAGAGCTGACCTTTGTGATACTATTCAGATATGTAATCAGAGGCGACTAAGCGGTACCCTCTACGTTGACTTTCTCATCTGTCCATTAACAATTTTTTTTCAGCACGCTGGTCCAATTTCCTTCCCCTGCCTCTGTCAATAGACATGCCCTGCGTTCATTTGCAAGCAGTCAATAACCACAGGACCCGGTGAGGAGGATCAATCGACAGCGAGCCCAAAACGTTTAGTGACATTTTCCATAGTCTATATTGTGTACAAATATCACCTACTCATTCTCATGATATTCACGCCTATTGTTTGAACAAGGCGAATGTCACAATTGTCCGGTTTGTGAACGGATGCAAAACGCTGATGTCAAACCAGTAAAACACAGTGTCCTACAGGATAGTGTCAAACCAGTAGCCCACTGTGTTCCTACAGCTTGGTGTCAAACCAGTAGACGACACTGTTACTACAGCTTCGTGTCAAACCAGTAGACCACATTGTGCTACAGGAGGGTGTCAAACCAGTAGACCACAGTGTCCTAAGGCTTGGTATCAAAGCAGTAGACCACAGTTTCCCTACAAGAAGGTGTCAAACCAGTAGACCACAGTGTTACTACAGCCTGATGATAAAGCATAAGACCACTGGGTCTTACAAGAAGGTGTGAAACCGGTAGATTACAGTGTCCATACAGCTTGGTGTCAAACCAGTAGACTACAGTGTCCTAAAGGAAGATGTCAAGCCAGTAGACTACAGTGTCCCTACAAGAATGTGTCAAACCAGTAAGACATAGTGTCCCTACAACTTAGTATCAACAAGTAGACCACAGTGTCCTTGTGGTATTATGTTTCCTGAATTTTGAGTTGTTACAGAATAAAAAGCATTTTACATTACGTTTACTTTACATCTACTTTAGTAGTATCATATTTTGTCTCTTCCTTCTCTTTAGTGTGTGTCGTAGGCAGGGGGAGAAAGAAAGAGACACATAGTTCTACAGAGGGAGAGGGCGGAGATGGCGAGAGAAGAGAAATTGAGAAGAGAGAGAGAGAGAGAGCTTGGTATCAAAGCAGTAGACCACAGTGTCCCTACAAGACGTCACAACAGCTTAGTGTCAACCCAGTACACAAAAGTGTCCTAGGGCTTGGTATCAAAGTTATATACGATAGTGTCCCTACCGGAAGGTGTCAAACCAGTAGATCACGGTGTCACTACACTTTGGGGTTAAACTAGTAGACTACAGTGACCTACAGCTTGATGTCAATCCAGTAGACCACAGTGTCCCTACTGGAAGGTGTCAAAACAGTTGACCAGAGTAGCCCTACAGCTTGGTGTCAAACCAGTAGAGCAAAGTGTCACTACTGCTTGGTGTCAAACCACTAGACCACAGTGTCCCTACAGGGAGGTTCAAACCAGTAGACAACAGTGTCACTACAGCTTGTTGTCAAACCAATAGATCAAAGTGTCTCCACAGCTTGGTGGCAAACCAATAGACCACAGTGTCCTTTCTGGAACGTGTCAAACCAGTAGACCACAGTGTCCCTACAGCTTAGTGTCAACCCAGTAGACTGTAGTCCATACAGCTTGGTGTAAAACCAGTAAACAAAGTGACCCTACTGGAAGGTGTCAAACCAGTAGACCACAGTGACCCTACAGCGTGGTGTCTAACAAGTAAACCACAGTACACTACAGCTTGTTGACAAACCAGTAGACCCCAGTATCCTACATGAAGAGTTAAAACCAGTAGACCACAGTGTCACTACAGCTTGGTGTGATACCAGTCTATCACAGTGTCCCTACAGCTAGTTATCAAATCAGTAAACCACACTATCCTACAGGAAGAGTTAAAAGAAGTATGCCACTGTTGTCAAAACCGTAGAACACAGTCTTCCACAGCTTGATGTGCAGCCATTAGACCACAGCGTCCCTACAGCTTGGTGTCGAACCAGTAGACAACGGTGTCACTACAGCTTGGTGTCAAACCAGTAGACGACAGCGTCACTATAGCTTCGTGTCAAAACAGTAGACCACAGTGTGTTACAGGAAGGTGTCAAACCAGTAGACCACAGTCCTAAGCCTTGGTATCAAAGCAGTAGACCACAGTTTCCTACCGGAAGGTGTCAAACCAGTAGACCACAGATTTACTACAGCCTGGTGAAAAAGCATTAGACCACTGGGTCTTACAGGAAGCTGTGAAACCAGTAGATTACAGAGTCCGTACAGCTTGGTATCAAACCAGTAGACCACAGTGTCCTAAAGGAAGATGTCAAGCCAGTAGACCACAGTGGCCCTACAAGTAGGTATCAAACCAGTATGTCTCAGTGTCCCTACAGCTTGGTGTCAAACCAGTAGACCACAGTGTACCTACAGCTTGGTATCAACCAGTAGACCACAGTATCCCTACAGCTTGGTATAAACCAGTAGACCAAAGTGTCCCTATAACTTGGCATCAACCAGTAGACCACAGTGTCCCTACAGCTTGATAACAACCAGTAGACCACAAAGTCCCTACAGCTTGGTGTCAGACCAGTAGACCACAATGTCCCTACAGCTTGGTGTCAACCCAGTAGACTGCAGTCCATAGAGCTTGGTGTCAAACCAGTGAAACATAGTGTCCCTGCTGGAAGGTGTAAAACCAGTAGACCGCAGTGACACTACAGTTTGGTGTCAAAGCACTAGACCAAAGTGTCACTAGAGCTTGGTGTCAAACCACTAGACCACAGTGTCCTACAGGTTGGTGTCAAATCAGTAGAACACAGTGTCAGTACAGCTTGTGTCAAACCAGTGGTCCACACTGTCCCTACAGCTTGGTGTCAAACCAGTAGACCACAGTATATCGTAGCTAGGTGTCAAATCTGTAGACCACAGTGTCACTACCGCTTGGTGTCAAACCAGTAGACCACAGTGTCACTACAGCTTGTTGTCTAACCAGTAGACCACAGTATCGCTACAGCTTGGTGTCAAAGCAGTAGACCACAGTGTCACTACACCTTGGAGTCTAACCAGTACACCATAGTGTCACTACAGCTTGATGTCAAAGCAATAAAACACAGTGTCACTACACCTTGGTGTCTAACCACTAGACCACAGTGTCACTACAGCTTGGTGTCAAACCAGTAGACCACAGTGTCACTACAAGGAGGTGTCAAACCAGTAGACCACAGTGTCCCTGCAGATTGGTGTCAAACCGGTAGACCACAGTCTCACTACAGCTTGTTGTCAAACCAGTAGACCACAGAGTCACTACAACTTGATTTCAAACCATTACACCACAACGTCACTCCAGGAAGGTGTCAAACCAGTACACCACATTGTCACTACAGTTTGGTGGCAAACCAGTAGACCACAGTGTCACTACAGTTTGGTGGCAAACCAGTAGACCACAGTGTCCGTACAGGATAGTGTCAAACCAGTAGACCACAGTGTCACTACAGTTTGGTGGCAAACCAATAGAGCACAGTGTCCCTACAGGATAGTGTCAAACCAGTAGACCACAGTGTCCCTACAGTTTGGTGGCAAACCAATAGAGCACAGTGTCCCTACAGGATAGTGTCAAACGAGTAGACCACAGTGTCACTACAATTTGGTGGCAAACCAGTAGACCAGAGTGTCCCTACAGGATAGTGTCAAACCAATAGACCACATTGTCACTACAGCTTGGTGGAAAACCAATAGAGCACAGTGTCACTCCAGTTTGGTGGCAAACCAGTAGACCACATTGTCACTACAGTTTGGTGGCAAACCAGTAGACCACATTGTCACTACAATTTGGTGGCAAACCAGTACACAACAGTGTCACCACAGTGTGGTGGCAAACCAGTAGACAACAGGGTCACTACATTTTGGTGGCAAGCCAGTAGACCACAGTGTCCCTACAGTTTGGTGGCAAACATGTAAACCACATTGTCACTACAGTTTGGTGACAAACTAGTAGACCACAGTGTCGCTACAGTTTGGTGGCAAACGAGTAGACCACATTGACACTACAGTTTGGTGGCAAACCAGTACACCACATTGTCACTACAGTTTGGTTCCAAACCGGTAGACCACATTGTCACTACAGTTTGGTGGCAAACGAGTGGACCACAATGTCATTACAGTTTGGTGGTAAACCAGTAGACCACAGTGTCACTACAGTTTGGTGGCAAACCAGTAGACCACAGTGTCACTACAGTCTGGTGGCAAAACAGTAGACCAGTGTCGCTACAGTTTGGTGGCAAACCAATAGACCACAGTGTCCCTACAGTTTGGTGGCAAACCAATAGAGCACAGTGTCCCTACAGGATAGTGTCAAACCAGTAGATCACAGTGTCACTACAGTTTGTTGTCAAACCAGTAGACCAAATTGTCACTACAGTTTGATGGCAAACCAGTAGACCACATTGTCATTACATTTTGGTGGCAAACCAATAGAGCACAGTGTCACTACAGTTTGGTGGCAAACCAGTAGACCACATTGTCACTACAGTTTGGTGGCAAACCAGTAGACCACATGTGTCACTACAATTTGGTGGCAAACCAATAGCGGACAGTGTCTCTACAGTTTGGTGGCAAACGAATAGACCACATTATCACTACAGTTTGGTGGCAAACCAGTAGACCACAGTGTCACTACAGTTTCTTGGAAAAGCAGTAGACCACAGTGTCACTACAGTTTGGTGGCAAACCAGTAGACCACAGTGTCCCTACAGTTTGGTGGCAAACCAGTAGACCACATTGTCACTACAGTTTGGTGGCAAACCAGTAGACCACAGTTTCACTACAGTTTGGTGGCAAACTAATAGACCAGTCTCACTACAGTTTGGTGGCAAACCAGTAGACCACATTGTCACTACAGTTTGGTGGCAAACCAATAGACCACAGTGTCACTACAGCTTGGTAGTAAACCAATAGACCACAGTGTCACTAGAGTTTGGTGGCAAACCAGTAGACCACATTGTCACTACAGTTTGGTGGCAAACCAATAGTCCACAGTGTCACTACAGCTTGGTGGAAAACCAATAGACCACAGTGTGACTACAGTTTGGTTGCAAACCAGTAGACCACATTGTCACTACAGTTTGGTGGCAAACCAGTAGACCACTGTGTCACTACAGCTTGGTGGCAAACCAATAGAGCACAGTGTCACTACAGGATAGTGTCAAACCAGTAGACCACAGTGTCGCTACAGCTTGGTGGCAAACCAGTAGACCATACATCCCAAGAGACGGGTGTTACCAGTAGACCACTAGACCACATTGTCGAGACAGACATTTGCAATACTACTACACTACAGACATTTGCAATACCACTACACTACAGACATTTGCAATACCACTACACTACAGAAACTCTATGGACTGAAGTAACACTACTACACCACAGATACCGTAGAATCTCGTGTCCGGTCTCGTGTCACTACACCACAGATACCGTAGAATCTGGTGTCCGGTCTGGTGTCACTACACCACAGATACCGTAGAATCTTGTGTCCGGTCTGGTGTCACTACACCACAGAGTACCCACTGGTTGGTGTTAGACCACTGCACCACAGAGTTCCATAGATTAGTTTCAGAACACCACACCACAGAGTCCTCATGGATTGGTGTCAGACCACTACGTCATAGAGACCCCATAGATTGTGTCAGAGCACTACACCACAAAGTTCCCATAGCTTGGAGTGAGACCACTACACAACAGAATCCCAATAGATTGGTGTCATACCAATAGACCACAGTGTCCCTAGAGATCTCTGTCAGACCACTAGGTCACATAGTCCTTATAGATTGATGTCAGACCAATAGACCACAGTGTCCCTAGAGATCTCTGTCAGACCACTAGGTCACATAGTCCTTACAGGTTGATGTCAGACCAATAGACCACGGTGTCCCTAGAGATCTCTGTCAGACCACTAGGTCACATAGTCCTTAGAGATTGATGTCAGACCAATAGACCACAGTGTCCCTAGAGATCTCTGTCAGACCACTAGGTCACATAGTCCTTAGAGATTGGTGTCAGACCAATAGACCACAGTGTCCCTAGAGATCTCTGTCAGACCACTAGGTCACATAGTCCTTACAGATTGATGTCAGACCAATAGACCACAGTGTCCCTAGAGATCTCTGTCAGACGACTAGGTCACATAATCCTTAGAGATTGGTGTCAGACCAATAGACCACAGACTCCCCACAGATTGGTGTCAGGCCGCTAGAGCACTGTGTGCCACAGAAAGGCCTACTCACAGTTAACATTTGATGCGTTTGCTGTTGTGCTCCAGCAAAACACATAAATTTAAGTTTGGCGCGATTTTTTTTTTATTTGATATTTCAAAACAACAAGTCCATTCCCAACTTGTGACAAATTTTTTAATGAAAATCGCTGTAGTTTTTGAATAAATAAGAATATATTAATTTTCAAAATGCATTGTTGTTAAGGGTGGTCCATCAAAACACATTATTGTTCCAAATGCTCCATCAAAACACATTTACTTGTCGCCTTCCTGAAGGAGGGACTAAGTAATGCTCCAACAAAACACGTTCATTCCTCTTATTATGGGTGTAGACAATGCATGGATCAGAAATACGTAGGGGTGCGAGTTCGAATCCCATAAAAGAAGATCCTTGTGGTAGTATGTTTCCTGAATTTTGAGTTGTTACAGAATAACAAGCATTTTACATTACGTTTACTTTACATCCAGCTTAGTAGTATCATACTTTGTCTCTTCCTTCTTTTTAGTGTGTGTCGTAGGTAGGGGGAGAAAGGTGGAGATACATAGTTATAAGGAGAGAGAGGGCGGAAATGGCGAAAGAAGAAAAATTGAGGAGAGAGAGAGAGAGAGAGAGAGAGAGAGAGAGAGAGAAAGAGAGAGAGACAGACAGACAGACAGACACACAG